>JXSR01S074757.1:64709-78831 GCA_000969725.1 Ophiothrix spiculata | reverse complement strand
TTTTGCGCTACAGGTGAAAATACATGTCAAGGTCGTAATTTGCCGAAATTGATTTTTTGACAGATTCACAATTCTTGTGCTTACTACAAAATACCTGCAAAGTTTCATTTCAAGAAAATGATAGGAAATGTGAAATAAATCTGCATATTTTTAAGACAATCAACAGAAAATATAGGGCTTACTGATCTTTGAAGGCGTTTATCTCAGTAACACGTTTTACTCCCTGACAACCTTTGACGGACCATAACTTGGCTTCTGGAAATCGTGTGAAGTTTATTCAGGTGTCATTTTAATCCCTAAAGTATGGTCTTTGCAAATAGTTAAAAAGTGAAAATGACAAGAGCTGGCATTTACTGCTGGTTTGGGATGGACGGTCACATTTGGTAACTGATGGTGCTGATTACGACACGGACGTGGCCTACTTACCCAGTGCTATATATGCTAGATATAGCCAAGCATGTATATTTTAATATCAGGATCTTAGAAAATGAAGCCGTTTCACTGAACAGCAGCACATAGAAATAATAATTGAATCTGTTGAATTAGATTATATCACGAATATTTTTTTCATCCACACACAATTCTAAGATTGAAAGAGCATCAGTAATTTGAGAGACATATTAAAATCTATATTGCTTTTATAAAATCTTAAAAACTGAATTTTATCTAGAAAAAAATTCAAAAAGTCGATTCCGGTCTACCGTTATGAACTTTTTTCTGGAAAAGTTGAGTTTAAGCAATTTATATTTTATAGTGTTGAGAGTGTTTATTCATTTCTGCTGAGAGCGTGTAGAATGTAAGCTTGTAGAGTGGTTTAACTCAGCAATAACAACTTTTAATGTGCATGCGAGTTTAGGATTCGTTATCTTAATGTATGAATAGCTATTGATGGTTGAGATTCACGTTTTACAACACTTTATTCTATTAACAAAATTACCGTTGGAAATAACCCGATTCGAAAACTCAACCTACTATGCAGTCAAATGTCTAATCCTCTTGTGAGGATGTGCCGACTAAAAACCAATATTAAGCCAATAAGACATCAAAATTGTCCTAAACAATGGAAACCCAATATTGGTCAATATAATTTGACAAGAGGCCACAATATAATGTCCATATCGCCAATGTAAAACCAATGTTGTCGTGGTTACTTACACTTTGCAGCATGGCACATCCTGTCATATTCTAAATTTAGATTAGTTTGAAAATTCAGATTTTCTGGAGTGTTTGAAAAAGTAAAAAACATCAACTACTTACTATTATATCTCTCGTAAAGTTAGTCACCAAATATCAGCTAAAACATGTCACCAACATTATGTATTATGGCGAATTTGTTTCAGGTGTATCCCACGTTAACTTGTTTATTAAATTCAGTCCCCACATATAAGCCCCCTTTTGTGTAATATAGTCCAAACAAGAATGTATTGGACAGTGTAATTAGAAATCCAGACTACAGAGCCCCATTGCTTGTGATTGTAACCCCACTATATATGTTTGTATATTGTCATATCCAATGGGCGATTTTAACATTGACCTTCTATAATGATGTTTTCCATCCCTACCTGCCCTGACCTTTATTTACAAACAAAAATCCGACGTGTAGGGCCCCATTGCTTTTATGCAACCTTCAACCTGTATTTCTGTCTACTCATTATTACACTATGATGCAATTTTTCATATATACAACAAAAAAATATGATAATAAAAAGCCATACAATGTTAAAAGTATTTTAGGTTAGTTTTTCTTTAACATGATTACTATTCAAAGTATACAGTATTTTTCCAAGCAAGTTTCCATAGAATGCCCTTAATACTTACTGTAAATCTTTCTGACTTTGACATACAATCATTTGTATGCAGACGAAAATGTCTCAAATTGGCAAAACGTGTCTATATATCATTTACCTAATCCTTACAGAAATTTGTAATGACACCCGAGTTTCTGCCTTGACTGAAACATTTGCTACCGTATGTTACGTAAATCTTTGCTATCGTAATGCAATGCAAAATACTGATATTAATCGTCGTTTTAATTTTAAAAAAGGCATTTTGTTATGCGATTTCTTCTCTTATAAGGATTTCTGAGTTTCATACTTATTTTATCTTTAAAAGACATAATAGAAATAGCTTTCTATATTAAGGGTCCTGTCAACCCTTCGTTTTCAGAAATAGTTTTTGCTCAGTAACTCATCAACGGATAATTACACCTAAATAAAAGTATATATATAATTTTCTAGTGCGGAGTTGCATACTAAACATGATGGTGAGGTCATTTTTGGACCAAAATATGTAATTTTTGCCATAAGACCCAAAAATCATGTTTTGGGGCCCAGAATTGTACGGAAAAACTCACTACATTTTGTTTTGGTAAAATTTTGAACAATTTTACTTTTTAGAATCTAGAAAGCAATATCTAGGAACGCATTTTTCAAATTGTTATCGTATTTTTTGAAATATCACCAAATATGTTGGCAGCAGTGAGATTTTTTAAATTTTGGAACAATTTTTGACAATATCTCAAAAACCAAAAATATAAAAAATGAGAAATGCATTCTTAGATATTGCTTTGTAGGTTCTAAAAAGTAAAATAGTTGTAAATTTTACCAAAGTAAAGTTTAGTTAGCGTTCTCGTAAAATGTTGGGCCAAAACACGATTTTTGGATCTTACGGCCAAAATTACACATTTTGGTCCAAAAATGGCCTGACCCTCTCCCCATTACAATCGTTACAAGACCTTTTGATGCTATCAAAATGAATTCTCTATAACACATGTGTATTGGGTCATTCATCTTGAAAGACCCACTAGGTCCTGAAATCTTTTGTTATAGGGATTTTAGCAAACGCAAATATGGCGTTGTGGCTCTCAATCTCAATCCTCGAATTAATTTATGGCCGCACATCGGAGGGTACCATATTGCTGCAATTTTTTTTTTTTATGAAAAGGTGTTTATATATGAACAAAGTGACCTATCTTCTTTTTCTATTTATGGCTCAAACTTTAAAAACCGAACATCAAATTGACACAAATTTGCATTAATTAAAAACAAATAAACAACCTGACCACTGTTACTACAACATCTTGATTGCTTTTCTCTACCATTTCCCTTCGACGTGGCGCGTAAGACGTCACATAACATTCTAGAAAGTTGGTTTAACACTCTACTTGCGTTAACTTTTCACTTAGGTTATTGCAAACAAATGGATCGTCTCAAAGGCCATTGCTTTCAAAATCTAAAGCATCTCACGTATCAACTAATCAGAAAGACGTCTTTATAAGTGATACATATAATACTTCAGCCTCAAAGGTCTGAGTCTTGATTAAAGATAAAGAATTGTATAGGTTTAGATAACCTGAAGCACGCCTCAAATAAACGCTCGAAGAAATTTGGTTTAGATGTCATACTAATGTAACTTGAAGATTTATATTTTTAGATATTGTTTGAAAAAAATGGATTGCAAAACTTCATCCGTTGTCGTTTTAATTCCATCAGGGAACTGGAGACGGATTATGACGTGCGTTCCTTCTCCAGCCTTTCTACTAGTCTTATCTATAGAACCTTTTTCGTGTGTGATAAACTTGCCTGTTACCTATATTCTGTCTGCCGGCTCCTGCCATCTGTCCAGTAACCTTGTGTGTTGGACAAGGGTGTATAGTCAAGAAGGACCACCTTCTAGGATCAAATTGATTTTTTATTGATGCCCATGGATAAATAATATAATCATAGGATATATATTGAAAAAGAAAACATTAAAACATGAGATTGCTGAGATTAAATTTAATTTACCATTGCTCACAAAATTAGGTCTGTCTTGTATTCGGCAATTATAAAAAAGGACGTTTCAACTCGGAATTAAATTCTTGTGGCATACTTGTGGCCTCTCTTCGGCTCACGGACACCGCCCAGTATCCGCATTGGCACTATTCGGTCACCGGCAGATGCCCGGTCGGTGTCCGGTTTGACGTCACGTAGTAAACAGACCCTGCTTATTTTCATTTATTGAACAGCACTAATAATTCTGCACACTATTGATGTCCGCCTGTCAAAGTATCATTTTAAGGTGTCTGTCTCATTATCAGACAACTCAATTCATTTTTTTAAAGAAAAACTTTGATAAAATATGTTGAAAATGACGTGTGTTAAAATTGATTGATGTAAATTCGAGTTTAACACATGTTGTGTCTTCGGTTACATGCACGAGACGTGTCATTTATCAGATAGTTTCCGTACATTCAACAAATCAATCAGACTTACATTAGCAAAAGCTTCTCGGCAATCCACCATGATGAAGCCTGATCACGGCACCAATGCGACCAGATACTTAGGTGAAGTCGAAAAACAGTGAGGTCAATAATTCATAAATTAAGAATTATAATAACTTCAACGTGATGCATGGGATGGTTTTAATGACTAATGACTGCAAAAAGTTATGTAAATAAAAACAAATAGTACCCTGCTTTTCAACTTGTACATGTGTTAAAGAATCAACAGGTTTTTGATTTATTTCAGAAATAGAAATTAAAGGCATACACGCACGCAATATATTATAATATAATAATAATAACAAAATTAAACATAATAAACAAGCATTTAGATAGTGTCTTTTCAAATGAATGCAAAGCGCAACAAAAAACAAATTGTATATACAAGAAATACATATGAACAACCTAAAATTTACATGAAGTGCAAAAAAGTCAAGTTATATTTCAACAGTTCTTTGATGTATTCTGTGGTGTGGGCTGCAGTAATCTGATGTGGCAATGAGTTCCATAACCTTGGTGCTGAAGCAAAGAATGATCAATCACCAGCAGATTTGTTAGTCTTTAGAAGCGCCATGCACGAACAACATGATAAACAAATTAGACAACAACAACATGTTCTTAGCATCATAATATTGTGTACAAAAAATTGTTAACAATTGGATAATATCTTGATGTGTTGGTGATGATGGTAATAATCATCAGAAAACATATAGAGTAGAAAAAGTAAACAAGTCAGTTAATAAAAAAGTGATTTTGATCATGCGCCATCTGGTTATTAAGAAAAATCTCGCTTTTGCTACTAAAACGAGTCATTCATCAAAGACATTCCTAATATCCGATATCTAAATCCATACTTGGTAACTGATGGTGCTGATACGACACGGACGTGGCCTACTTACCCAATGCTGTATATGCTAAATATAGCCAAGCATGTATATTTTAATATCAGGATCTTAGAAAATGAAGCTGTTTTACTGAACAGCAGCACATAGAAATAATAATTAAATCTGTTGAATTATATTATATCACGAATATTTTTTTCATCCACACACAATTCTAAGATTGAAAGAGCATCAGTAATTTGAGAATCATATTAAAATCTATATTGCGTTTATAAAATCTTAAAAACTGAATTTTATCTAGAATAAAAATTCAAAAAGTCGATTCCGGTCTACCGTTATGAACTTTTTTCTGGAAAAGTTGAGTTTAAGCAATTTAGATTGTATAGTGTTGAGAGTGTTTATTCATTTCTGTTGAGAGCGTGTAGAATGTAAGCTTGTACAAAATTAGTGGTTTAACTCGGCAATCAGAACTTTTAATGTGCATGCGAGTTTAGGATTCACGTTTGACCACACTTTAATCTATTAAAAAAATTACCGTTGGAAATAACCAGATTCGAACACTCAACCTACTATGCAGTCAAACGTCCAATCCTCTTGTGAGGATGTGCCAACTAAAAACCAATATTAAGCCAATAAGACATCAAAATTGTCCTAAACAATGGAAACCCAATATTGAGTCAATGTAATTTGACAAGAGGCCACAATATAATGTCCATATCGCCAATATAAAACCAATGTTGTCGTGGTAACTTACACTTTGCAGCATGGCACATCCTGTCATATTCTAAATTTAGATTAGTTTGAAAATTCAGATTATCTGGAGTGTTTGAAAAAGTAAAAAACATCCACTACTTACTATTATATCTCACGTAAAGGTAGTCACCAAATATCACCTAAAGCATGTCACCAACATTATGTATTATTTGTTTCAGGTGTATCCCACTTTAACATGTTTATTAAATTCAGTCCCCACATATAGCCCCCTTTTGTGTAGTATAGTCCAAACAAGAATTTATTGGACAGTGTAATTAGAAATCCAGACTACAGAGCCCCATTGCTTGTGATTGTAACCCCACTATATATGTTTGTTTATTGTCATATCCAATGGGCGATTTTAACATTGACCTTCTATAATGATGTTTTCCCTCCCTCCCTGCCCTGACCTTTATTTACAAACAAAAATCCGAAGTGTAGGGCCCCATTGCTTGTAAATGCAACCTTCAACCTGTATTTCTGTCCACTCATTATTACACTATGATGCAATTTTTCATATATACAACAAACATATGATAATATAATGCCATACAATGTTAAAAGTATTTTAGGTTAGTTTTTCTTTAACATGATTACTATTCAAAGTATACAGTATTTTACCAAGCAAGTTTCCATAAAATGCCCTCGGATCATACTTAGTGTTAATCTTTCTGACTTTGACATAAAATAATTTGTATGCAGACGAAAATGTCTCAAATTGGCAAAACGTGTCTATATATCATTTACCTGATCCTTACAGAAAGTTGTAATGACACACGCGTTTCTGCCTAGACTGAAACATTTGCTACCGTATGTTACGTAAATCTTTGCTATCGTTATGCAAAATACTGATATTAATCATCGTTTTAATTTAAAAAAAATGCATTTTGTTATGCGATTTCTTCTCTTTCAAGTATTTCTGAGTGTCATACTTATTTTATCTTTAAAAGATATAATAAAATAACTTTCTATATTAAGGGTCCTGTCAACCCTTCGTTTTCAGAAATAGTTTTTGCTCAGTAACTCATCAACGGATAATTACACCTAAATAAAAGTATATGTGTGGTGCTCTGGCATAATGAGCGGAAAGTCGCAATTGAAGATTTTGAATAAATGGTTGCTAAAGTAAAAAATATGGTGAAAAGATCAAATTTCGTTTTTTGACACAAAACGCATTAATGTATAGGTGTTAACATATACTTGGCGTTTTGAAGGTCAATTATGCCGGGAAGTGCAATTATTCACGGGTTATTGATCGCGTTTTGCTATTACACACTATAGTAATCAGTAACTTTAAAATCGATTTGCGACAATTCGTTACTGTCAGATTTTGAGTGGACTGTCTTGTATTTCGATCTCTAAATGAAAATTGTAGAAAGAAAGTATGACATATTATATATCATTCGAAAGCTGAGATTATAGAGAATTATAATATGTCATGAACTCAATTTTGAAAATCGCGACTTTTCTCATTTTGCCAGAGCACCACTCATATATAATTTTCTAGAAGCGGAGTTGCATACAAATCATGATGGTGAGGTCATTTTTGGACCAAAATGTGTAATTTTGGCCCTAAGACCCAAAAATCATGTTTTGGGGCCCAAAATTGTACGGAAAAGCTCACTACATTTTGTTTTGGTAAAATTTTGAACAATTTTACTTTTTAGAATCTAGAAAGCAATATCTAGGAACGCATTTTTCAAATTGTTATCGTATTTTTTGAAATTTTACCGAAAATAGGACAAAAAGTGAAATTTTTGCCAAAAATGTTGGCAGCAGTGAGATTTATAAATTTTGGAACAATTTTTGACAATATCTCAAAAACCAAGAAAAAAAATAAAAATGAGAAATGCATTCTTAGATATTGCTTTGTAGGTTCTAAAAAGTAAAATAGTTGTAAATTTTACCAAAGTAAAGTTTAGTAAGCGTTCCCGTAAAATGTTGGGCCAAAAACACGATTTTTGGACCTTACGGCAAAAGTTACACATTTTGGTCCAAAAAAGGCCTGTCCATCATGTTCAGTATGCAAATCAACTTCTAGAAATGTATTCTTTTATATGAACTTGATTAGCTTGCTGATTTACAGAGCATAAGGCATTTCTGCAAATGAGGGGTTGACAAGGGTTGACAGTACCTTAAATTTAAAAGCCAAGCTTTTATGATTATTTCATATTTCATATAGTCGTATTTCGTCATGCCTCGTAGCTCTGATATGCATTTACCCATCTTTAAGTTCAATATTTATTTGCCTTTTTTCAACTATAAATATACGGTTTTATTTATTCAGAACTGCGATTTATTTGGAAAAATCGTATTTAAAAATATCCTAAACAGACTGCTACTGTTTGGTTATGCTTACATGACAATAATCAAACATTGTCCTTATATTCTTAAAAGAATAAGTGGATATTTTTTCTCAAGAGCATTAAAATGAAAACTGCCTTCAGGATGTTGTTGAAATCGATTCGTATCTTATCATTATAATACAAGAACCACCTCAATAATGTTAAAAATCTCTTTTTTGGCATTTGCGAATCGAGTTGATACGCATACAACAATATCTTTATCAAAATAACCATGAGATACTTAACATGTATTTTGTTAGGATGATGATGGTATTTCTTACATAAAAAGCTTGCCAAAACATCTGGAACATCGAAATTCGAATTATGTCAAGCTATTCCAACTTGTCACATTAACTTCATATATTAAAAAATATGGATGAATATTCAATATATTTTCACAACATATAAAAGTGTGTTTCCAAGCTCGCAATGAAGACTTTGAATAAATGTCCTCCTCTAAAGTTAAACAATTGTGATCATGTCAAATTTCTTATTTTCTTATTCTTATTCGTGTCCTTCTTTTTACGCCCACGAAACGCATCCATGTATGGTCTTTTTCCGCTAGTCTCGAAAGACAATATTATACCCTATATAATCCAGCCCGAAATCAAGCGACTTTGAATTCGATTTGCTGCTAATTATTATTTATAGATATTTTGTAGACTGCTTTCGATTTCTTTATTTATTTAAGAAATAATATACTAGAAAGACATATTATATATCATTCGAAAGATGAAATATGAAGAATTTTTATGCAGCAAAAAACTCATTTATGAAATTCCAGACAGTTGCTCTCATTTAGTTGGAGTACCTCGTGAAAGTAGAGAATATTGCCCCGAAGTGATCCTGAGACTAAAGTAACACTAAAGTAGAAATCAAAGTTACTACACATATAGCAGGTTGAAAACAACTTTGTATTCAACCTGCTATATGTGTAGTAACTTTGATTTCTACTTTAGTGTTACTTTAGTCTCAAGATCACTTCGGGGCATAATTCTCTACTTTTACCCTCATGAACATTCAATATTTGTATAATATATGTCTAAATACATTTTGCATACAAAATAAAATGGTTATCATTAATACGCATGACAACGCTTTTGGCGGATATAAATGTACATTGATAAAACCTATCCTCTTTTTCCGAATATACACTTATTCTGAGACAAAATGTGACCGTCCAGCCCGTATGAGCAGTAAATGCCAGAAACTCCGTTTTGCGCTACAGGTGAAAATACATGTCAAGGTCATAATTTGCCGAAATTGATTTTTTGACAGATTCACAATCCTAGTGCCTACTACAAAATATCAGCAAAGTTTCCTTTCAAGAAAATGATGAGAAGTGTGAAATAAATTGACATATTCTTAAGACGATCAACAAAAAATATAGGGCTTACAGCAGTGTAACTAATCTTTGAACGCGTTTATCTCAGATATACGTTTTACTCCATCACAACCTTTGACGGACCATAACTTGACTTCTGGAAATCGTGTGAAGTTCATTAAGGTATCATTTTAATCCTTATAGCATGGTCTTTGCAAATTATTAAAAAAAGTGAAAATGACAAGAGCTGACATTTACTGCTGTTTTGGGCTGGAAGGTCACAAATGTTAATTTTCTCTCAATGGCCATATCCCCTTGGATTTTTTTAAATTCTTTCCATGATTTCAATACATTTTTAAGCTTCGTAAGAGTATTTTCCTGTCTTTTCTAATTCTTATTTGAACCCATACTTGCTCCTTGTGGAAATGGGTAGTGTATCGTCAACATTAGAGGCCTCGGGATTGTTTATCATTTGTCTATCATTATTCAATACAATGTGGTTTGAATAATGCAGTTTTTATATTTTAAGGAGCGTGCCTATCTAGTTAATTACCTCGAGGTTTGTTGATTTAGAAATGAAATGCATTAAGTATAATAGAGATGAGTATGATAAGAATACAGGTTGTAACAGTAAAAATTATACATTGTTATCTACGCTGAAAGAATAAAGGTACACCTTGTATCACATTGTCATTTATTTATATCAAAAGCCAACTTCTTAAGCTACAAAATGCACTTCGTTTCATCCAAATTGATGGTCTACAAGCAGAGTAATGCCAATTATACTGACCCCACCTTCAAACCATATAGAAATACCGTATCTTGTTTCCACTCTAATAGTGGGTAGTGTATCGTCAACATTCGAGGCCTCGGGATTGTTTATCATTTGTCTATCATTATCTTCAATACAATATGGTTTGAATAATGCAGTTTTTATATTTTAAGGAGCGTGCGTATCTGGTTAATTACCTTGAGGTTTGTTGATTTAGAAATGAAATGCATTAAGTATAATAGAGATGAGTATGAAAAGAATATGATATTTTGTAAAAAAACATCCTATTATTAAAACGAAATGTTTTATTTAAATCACATAGGAATTGAATTTCTTGACGTGGAAATTTCATATATTCAACGAATCATAATCCCAAGGTATATTAATGTAAATTTATTTAGATTTCTTATTCTTAATATTAACGATTCTCAGTTTGCATACTAGATACGCTTCTTGCTATTTTGTGAGTTTTTATGGGTTACGGTACCAACTATTTCTATTTACACGGATTGTTACATTTTGAATTAATTTCATTGTATTTTCTGTTCAAATTTGTAATGAGAATAGTAATTGGTCACTAGATATTTATAAAAAATGAACCCTCGTTCGTATTCGAGATACATGTATATTGAAATTTAAATAAACAAATATTTATGTTGAAATTAAATTTAAAACCAGTCTCTCAACAAAAAAATATATGTTTTTGCCGTACGAGATCAATGTGTAAACGCCTCGCCTTCCCGAAATCCAATACCAACTCGTCTATAATATAGATCGTAAATGGCTTCAACAAGATTTTCTAGACGGAAGTATTTCAAATACATTGATTTCATTGATATTACCGCTTGATGACCTTGACTGTCTTTATACCTGTGATTGTTGTAATCTTTCATACTTATCGTTATTCCTACCTTGACATTGAGGTGTGGAATGTTGTGAGACTTTTAACTTATTGATATATTTAAAAGCTCGATGTGCTTTTGCTAAGAAACATAGCGAGGCGAGGGTTTAGAGCCACAAGACCATATTTGCAAGCCAATCAATCCCCATAACAATCGTTACAAGACCTTTTTTTGATGCTATCAAGATGAATGATCTATTACACATGTGTATTGGGTCATTCATCTTGAAAGACCCACTAGGTCTTAAAATCTTTTGTTATAGGGATTTTAGCAAACGCAAATACGGCATTGTGGCTCTCAATCCTTGAATTAATTTGTGGCCGCACATCGGAGGGCACCATATTGCTGCAAAGTTAATTTTGAGATACAGTGCAACATGCCTCTTTTCCCTAATTTTAAATGACTATAATATTAATATTTTTCACAGTACCTGTTTGATATTTTAAATATATATTAGCCAAGGGCAGCCCCTTATATGCCCTAAATTTCAGGGTCATTGGTTTACTAGAAACTGAGAAAGCCTTTACATGAAAGCTTGTTTTGTATTGGTCAAAAGTAGGATATTGCTGGCAAGGCCAAATATTAAGCCAATCAGTGATGCGTTTATTGAATGTTTCAACTGAATGATCTAGTCATTTAAACACACACTAATGATTTCGTATAATGATTGTATGAATGGTTTTGTGAGCCATGCTAAACCATTGGGTAACAAATGGTGTAGAAAATACAATAGCTGTAAATTGCTAACAGAATACTAGTGCCTTTAAAATTAGTCCATAATTAAAAAATAGTAATTATAACTGATGTGTAGTTTTATTTCCAGACAAAATGTTACAGAAGTTAAATTTTGGTGCTGGACTTTGAATTTTCTGTTAAATTAGCAAAAATGTCAAAATGGTTTCCAAGTCAAAACACAATTAAACAGTAATTACGTTGTAACTTCAAAATTATGAAGTATTTCAAAAATCTGTCTAACAGATTTTTTAATCATGTTTTTCTTTATCCCTTAATACCAAAATTAGAAAAATTGATAAAACTCTAAACAAAATATAGGCCTTTCAAAAAATGGTGATTTTTGCACATTTTTGGTAAAAAAGGAGAAGTACGCAAAATAATAAAAATCCGTCTAACAGAAATTTTCACCATGTAGTAATAAGGGACGCACCATTAGACTTCAAGGGGGGAGCAGGACGTTTGGGTTAGGACAAGGTTGTTTTTTTCTCCAGTCTGGCAGGGAAAGGTTGTTTTTTTTAGTGTCTGATGAGGCAAAGTTTTTTTATTTTTAGTTGTAGATGAGACATTTTTCATTCCCCAGTCGGTCAAGTTTTTTTTTCCCTCCTGTGTGTGGGTCAAGGTTTTTTTTTTCACCTTTGGGTGGGTCAAGTTTTTTTTTCAAAAAACTTCCTGTCCCCCCCCCCTTGAAGTCTAATGGTGCGTCCCTAAACTGTCTGAATACACAATTTCCAAATTAATGTCAAGTTTGTCAAAAATATAGGAATTTATAGATTTTACTGGTTTTTGTTATCTTACATCTTTTGCTCTAATGTTGAAAATATTATGCAAGAAAAAGAGTTACATTGAAATACAAATGAATAGTTTATATTTTAGTATTGACAGTCGGTTAGGAAAAATAAGGCCAGATAAAGTTGAACAATGACCGATGATCGGGAGGTCGATTTTCAGATCTAGTAAAGGTGGGTTCCTTTAAGTGTATATTTTCAACAAATAAATTCATTTGGTATGAAAAGGTATTTATATATGAAAAATTTTTGAGTCGGTCCCGTAAAAAAGACGAATCACACCTGTTCTGCAAGGAGGACCCTTTTTGTTCCTGGGAAACACGACAGGGCAGCAGTATTTTGTTCATCTTGCAACTTGTATTGCTTTCAGAATTTCGACCTTTCTAAAATACTTTAACACATGACAGATGAAATAGACCCGTTTTGATTTCTATTTTGTCTAACATTTTGCTTATTCGGAAGTAGAATATTGTGCAAACAATTCCTACACGATTAATACCTTTCTAAAACCTTTTATACATGACAGATGACATACACGCGTTTTGATTTCTATTCTGCCCAACATTTTCCTGTTTGCAAGTATAGAATATTTTCAAACAATTCCTACTTTGCTTGATTTTTTTTTTTTTTTTTTAAACCTAAAACCCTTTACACAGGATATTACATCAGATTACAAAAAGCAAATATGGGTTGTCTCATAGGACACTGATGACAAAATTGTAGACACATCTCACATATCACCAAACCTAGAAACCAACGCCTTTATAAATGTTACAATTTTGTTCAGGTCGTATGTGAAGATTTACATTTTTAGAACTTTTAGAAACTTTTTTCGCCGTGAATAGCCAGATTTGAATTGAAAGAGTTGATACCAACTATTCGTGTCATCCGTAGGGAGGAAGAAAAGGGGAGTATATCCATTTCGTACAAAAAGCAAAATATGGATCGTCTCACAGGATATTGATGACAAAATTGTAGACACATCTCACATATCACCAAATCTAGATAATGTCTTTGTAAGTGATGTATACTATACGTCTCCCTCTGAAAAGGTGTGTGTCTATAGGGGAAGATAAGCGTAGCACGCCTTAATAAATGCTACAATTTTGTTCAGGTCATATCTGAAGATTTAGATTTTGAGAATTTTTAGAAACTTTTTTTCGTCGTAAGTAGCCAGATTTGAATTGAGAGAGTTGATACCGATTCTTCGTGTCATCCGTGGGGAGGAAGAAAAGGGGAGTATACCCATTGCGTGCAAAACGCTAATATGGATTGTCTCACAGGATATTGATGACAAAATTGTAGACACACCTCACATATCACCAAATCTAGAAAATGTCTTTGAAAGTGATGTAAACGATACATCTCCCTATTAACACTTAAGTGGTCAAGGGGGGGGGGGG
>JXSR01S074757.1:0-15988 GCA_000969725.1 Ophiothrix spiculata | reverse complement strand
TACAGATCATTATGAAAAAAGTACTTTTCGAGTACATCAAAAATGTACTAGAAATGTACTTTTTCTGATATAAGTACATTTTTAGTACAATTATAGTACATTTTGAGTATACCTCAACTGTACTCAAATTTTACCAGGGTATGCTACAAGGAGCAACATGTACGAGCCGACAACTGGACCCTTTTGCCGCGGCGGTACACATTTGTAAAAACTTCTATGCAAATCAGAAATTGTGGACAAAAGCACCCACCATTCATAGAAGATTCTATGCAAATCAAAAATCAGGGATATTGGTGAACTTAAAAGGTGGATCATCCGTCAATAAATCGAGTGTCTCATGAATTAGGTTATTCTTAACAATTTAGAAGATATTATTTTAGTTTCATCCCGAGATTACTAACAATTCTGTCCACCAAATAGAAAATCGGTCGGCGACACACCCAATTTTCATTACTACAGGACGTTCACCTCCGAAAAAAATTCTACGTAATACGGTATGTGTAAATATGTTTATACTTTTTATTTTGAAAATGTCTTTTAAAGTGTTTTACTTCAACCTAAATTATTATTTTGATTGTTTGAATTTTTCACTTCTGAACGCTATTGAAATGACACATTACAATTCATAATCATGAAGATCAAATGTGAAAATGCATACTGTCTCAAGGTCAAGCTCTATATTCCACATCAATTGCATGTCAATTAAAGAACAGTTTGTAAACATAATTTCTAAAGAGCTATCTTCAAATCAATAGCTTTACGTTTTCATGTTTCGTTATCTAATTAGATCAATCAATTAATACGTTAAGCATGTCCATACATATAGTTTGTATAAACATGATAAAGCCGGCAAATAATGATTTCAGTAGCCTATATATTAACCAAAGTTTTTCATAATAATTCAGCACTGAATGTGCTAAAGACTGAGCACAATATTTATAATGATGAGGGAATTAAGAAACACAATTTGGGTTTGGTGAATTTTAAGAAAATATCATTATTACCTGGTTGCATGATTAAACACTTAAAAGTGGTCATAGTCTGACACGTGTCCGTTATAGTGGTCAAGAAGTAGAATTGTTTTAAGTATAATTGATTCATATTTGCAGTTTTTAAGTACAACAATTTTCCTGAAATAAAAGTTATTTGGTTGCGATTTTATAGGCGAACAAACTTGAAGAGTGCCCTCGAAAGTACTTATTTATGCTAATTAGCATTAAAATAGGAGGGTAAATTTGACTGTTTGCCACCAAATGAAGTTCATCGTAAGGTTAGATAAATACATGGACAGATGATGAAGAATTACTACGCGTTTGTGCCCTGACCCGCAAAAACCAAATGTTGTTTCCATGTGGGCCCCCTCCCGCTTAAGTTTTAATCCTTTAGAAATGTACGCAATCTATTCCGGTGCCAACGGATGTACTATATATTTATGGTATTATTTTCACACAAAAAATGGCTCAAGTTCACTCAACAAATAAGTAAAATACTGCAGAATATAAAAGATCTGAAATTCAATAACAAAATATTATTAGCCATCATAAACAAATACTGACATTGTCAAATCCAATGCAGAATAATCATATCTTTTTCTTTCATTCTCAACAAAGTTTAGTTTTAATAATGTCTGTTGACAATATACAAAAAATAATAATAATGTTTTGTTACAATAACCAATATATACAGTACACAGTAAAATCTCAGGTTTAGTAGTATACATCAGATAAAAGATTAACTGGTTTTAACATATAAAGGGTGTTATATTTGGGTTTTATTGGTAGGTGGGGTGTATATGCGTGTGTTTTTCTTAGTCTGCACTTATGAATGCAATGATACACCCATTACACAATAGTTAGTGTATGAGAAGATTAATACACGGTTGCTCATAAAGTTGGAAAAAACATATTTTTACCACTTTTTATGTAAAGGTCAATTCATGAAGAAATTATCTGGAAACTTTTGTTGCTTTTGGTCAAATTTGATAGGTAATCTTGTTGAGTATGAAATGGAAACTCCGAATGCGATCGATTTTCTCATGTTCTGGTAAGAGGGCAACAACAACACTTTTTAAGATGTTATATACCGTCGGGAACCATTCTGCGTTCACCACAACCCTATTTTTGTAAATTTTTATAAATTGACCTTAACATAAAAAAGTGGTAACAATATTTCTATTCCAACTTTATGATCAACCCTGTACTTATTATAGTTTCTTCATGAAGTTTCTTGCAATTCTTTCCAAAGATAGAAAATGTGGGTGAAACATCAGTATTACAAGGCGTTCACTTTGGAATATGCGTGAATATATGTACTTATTTTCTTTCAAAAAAGTCTTGTTTTACTTCAATCAAAATATTTATTTTCATTTTAGATTTTGATATTTTTCGACTACGGGCTTTTGTGGGAAAGGCACATTATAATCCTGTTTCTTAATCATGAAGAACAAACAGAAACGTGCATACTTTCTCAAGGTCAATATCTATGTTCAACCTCAATATCACGTCAATAAAAGAACAATTTGTAAACATAATTTTTAAAGTGCTTGCTTCCATAGTATTACGTTTTTAAATTTCTTTATCATATCGTAATGCACTAAACTAATTTTTAATGTACATGTATTTTATTTGTATAAAAGCTACAACAACTGTTCAATTTCAGTATATATGAACCAATGTTTTATTATAAACGAGCAAAGTACTACAGACTGAGCCAAATGTTCATAATAATGATGGGAAAGAAACAAAATTGGAGTTCGGTAAAAAGATAATAATATTATTACCTGGTTAAATGATTCATCCTACCAATCTTGATGAATCTATTCAACAATATTATTACCTGGTTTCATGATTTAACCTTTTAGAAATGTACGTAATGTGTTTGGTGCCCACGGATGTAATATATTATTGGTATTTTCCCACAAAAATGACTCAACAAACTAAAAAACAAACGAAATGGTAGAATATAAAAGATCTGAAAATCAATAAGAACATTACCCATCATAAAAAAACTGACATTATTAAAACCAATGTATAATTTTGTTTGTTATGTTATAATAATCATATCTATTTCTTTCTCAAAAACGTTTGTTTTTAAAAATGTTTCCAGACTTATGATAATCTGTTATAAAAAACACTATATGATATACATAATTATATTTACAAGGCTAATTTGCTATAATAAACAATATATAAAATACATACATAACTATCTTTACAAGGCTAATGATAATTTGTTTTAATGAACAATATATAGTGCACAACTATAAAGTAAAGTCTCAGGTTTGGCAGTATACATCTGATGACAGATTTATACTGATTTTAACATATGGTTGTTGTATTTGTGTGTTTTTTCTTTTAGTGAACTTATAAATGTAATGATACACCCATTATACTATACCACGCGAGTAAAAAAAACTGCAATAATTAGATGGAAGCCATATTGTAAGAACAAAAGTAATTTCGAACAAATAATATTAATTTCTAAATAGACCATGAATAAAGCTTTCAAAGGGTGAAAGAATGGTGCAAATTGATAAAGGCATTGCGAAGATATCCTTATTTGAATATTATGGTATGAAAACAATTCTGTCCAAATCAGCATGCCTCGTCAAACGACAGTTCATAACGAGTAAGTACCAATATTGACGTGCATGCACCTCTTGAATAATAACACAAACCGATTACCTTGTTCCAGTGAAAATCTCCTCTTAATCTATTAATTTACATATAAAAGATCATTTAGGCAGTCTTTCCAAGTGCAAAATGACACGTTTGGGGGTACTGTCTTAGAAGGGAGAGCTTATCAATCAGTCACTGTTTAAAATGCCTCAAGATCAGTTCACAAACGAGCAACGTGCTCTTTTTGCTGAGGTTTATTGTACAACCAAATCTCATGCAGAAGTGAAACGGAGATTCCAGGGTCCATTCTCCCAATCGGGTGTACGATGATTTTGCATCCACCATCTATGAATTCAGGCGAAATTCAAAAGAACAAGAACAGTCCATAAACTAAATAAAGAGAAATCTTGAAGATCGCGAACGGCAAGAAGCAGGAGAAACGTCGACCGCGTTCGTCAGGCAAGGGATCCCGAAGTGAGCTCGCAAAGAAATCCTCTGCCACATTTGTCCCAGTCCACGTTCAAACGAATATTGAATATTCAGGGCTACCAAGCTCAAACGGCCCTTTTCAACGTACCCAAACCAAAGAGAAAAGAGTATGTCATAATTGTGTCCTACGTATTGAATAAAACATATGCACGACAGTTGGACAGAACTGTTTTTATGCCTTCCTATTCTAATAAGTGTATCTCTATGACGCCTTTATCAATTTTCCCCATTCTTTCACCATTTTAAAGGTAAATCCGTGATCTATTAGGTATACGTTTCATGTTAATGGTATCTCTTGTTCTTTAAATATGGCTTTTATTTAACTATTGCAGTTTTGTTGACTCACTCGGTAGTACGTCTGTTAGAAACATGAAACATGATACTTGAAATCTGACTTGAAAGCTGTTTATTTTTATACTGTAAAACCTTAACGTCATTGACATCCCTCACCATATTCAGTAGTTGATAGTCAAAGTCTCTGCAGCATTTTAGTGACTCGAAAACTATAAAGGGAGAATAGATATCAATTACTTAAAAACTGTTTCAATGCGAAAGCAGATATAAAATATATTATATCGTTCTGAGGAGTATCGATAAGATTTGATTCATTTAATTCGAAAATTAATAGAGATGATGACTCCCGTTTATCATGTAAGATAATAATCAATTAAACTCTAATCATCAAAGTTGACTCTAGTTTCTATTTGATTTGATTTTCTTGTTGTTGTTTGTTCGTTCGTTCATTTTGTTCAGTTTTTGTATTGATATTGGCAGCCATTTTCTACGATAAGTTAATTGAAAGTTATTCGATGCTATGCCTCTATAATATTAATACTATTTATAAAGCTATGTTTAATCAAGTGAAACACCGAGATACACTTAGCTTTCTGATCTTGTTTTATTATGAAAAGGAATATGTACACTATACATGGACTTACCAATGATACAAGCAAACACTTGTGTCACCTTATCGGGATTTATGCCCAAGAGAACTGATTTTGTACTAACAATTTAGGAGACAGACTCAGTGACATCGTTGAACAAAGTTAATTTTCATACCCAGGGGATATTTCTGCTTGTGTAATCGGTGTTTTCTTCTTGAAGGCAAGATCTAGGGAGCTAAATAGATGTCAGTGTCGGATATACGTCTTTGTTTATTTTATGATAACTAGTCAGGTGACTGAATCAAAGACACCACTGGACAAATCCAGTAGTTGAAGACCATACCCATGGGGTTTGTTTTGTTTTGTTTTTTTCCTTTAGGAGGCAGGCCCATGGATCTAGTGAACACCTTCATGTGAATACAACTGCTAAATTTTGAAAATTATTTTGTAAAGGGAGTATACAAATGTTATTACTGATTTTATATAGATTTTGCATGTTACTGTGCAAGACTATAGTAAGTAATATTGGTGTATAGCTGTTGTAAATTTGTTAAAGCGTGTCCTCTGTGCAGAAATGTCTGTTGACAAGCCTATGGAAGGATTTTAATGGTTGTTTTTGACATCTAGACTGTAAATTGGGTTGAACTAGCTCGACACCCCCTTTATGAGCACCACTATGTTACTACATTCCCAACAATCTCGCACTACGCGCTCGACATCCACCCTTTATGACAGAACTTATTTTAAATTAATATCGGCGGGCTCTGTAAGAGCTGGGTTGAACATGTTATTTTGCGTTACTTTGTATTACTAAGGTTATTTGCTCCTCTAAGATTGATAGTAAAGTTAGATCATATGAATCAAGAATAAACGGTAACAGACTGCAACAACATCTTGTACTATGAGTCATTTTCATTTTACAATTTATTTCTAGCTAGATTGTACACTCTTAAAAAGAAAGGATCAAATTGATCCGATAAAGTATCAAATATGAGCTTACCCTTTTCCGGATCAATTTTGATCCAAATTCTCCTCAAATGTGATCCTTTTCGGATCAAACACACCCTTTTTTGATCCGAAAAGGATCAAATTTGAGGAGAATTTGGATCAAAATTGATCCGGAAAAGGGTAAGCTCATATTTGATACTTTATCGGATCAATTTGATCCTTTCTTTTTAAGAGTGTAGATTAGTAAAATGATTAAATGCGTGAACGTGATTTATTTCTCATAAAATAAGGCCACTCAATGTAAAAGTCGTAATTATTCGCTGAGGCTTGAGGCATACAGCGTACACGATGATACAGATATAAATGTAACCCTAATTTTTATGAACATATTCTATTTTAATTTCTTCTTTGATCCATCAACCTACGACAACAACAAGCACATAAAAAGTACTCCTAATCTTGGAGTACTTTAATGAAATAAGGTTATATCAACAAAGTTAAAACAAAACATAATATTTTTGATTTGTTTCTTTAATTATAGATGATACTAAAGCTTTGTTTTATCTATGTGTTTATCCTTCTTATAATGATCAAAAAACTAGTATAATCATCACACATTATGGACCAAAATAATGCCATCATTTGTTTTAGTAATCTCGCTACCAATCGAACAGTCAACAAATGATATTGACATTGATTTTTACGGACTTATGGCATTATTTAAGCCAGCAGTGATTGATCTAATTGAGCTTCCTTTCTTAATCCTTGTCTTACCAAGGGAGAGGAGGGTTACCACCTCCCTAACGGATGATTCCCTTTGTTTTGGGTAATTGTAAGTTCATCCTTTGCGGTCATTTTAGCGAATACAATTCGTAGGTACCACCTTCAGGGGGGTCATGGTGCCTCGTCAAAGTTGGAGGGTATGGGGTGGTTGCCACCTGAGAAAATTTTAAGTCGCCATTTTGAAAAATATCTGCATGGTATTCACCTAACACCTACAGAACATATTAGAAACACAATTTCCCTTCTTTAACAACAAAAAGCCCGGCAAAATTCCGATATTTAGAACTTTGGCCACTTTTGCCCAAAATCGCGATATTTCCGACTCGGAAGTACTTATGACGTCATAATTACGTAACGCCTTGGCCGATTTTCATGATTTTGGTATCAATGGATAGAGGTGACCCTACCCTATACTATGATATAAAGCAACTTTTAGCGCTCCAATTTCTATTTTATAGGGGGAGGTGGTAACCACCCCTTGATAACAAACGTTACAAAAAAATACGTTGGTAAGACAAGGGTTAATTTTTTTATTATTTTATATGACGTTAAAGTATTAGTAGCCTGAGTTAATCATAACTGTTGCTGCAAATTTACATTTTTATTGATCGATGCCAGGCTAATAGATCCAACTATGATATTAAACATGTTTCATGGTTATGGAATACCCGTTGGTCACCAACTGTAATACTTTATTAGAAATAACAAATGGCAGAACATTTGAAAGAATTTGCTTTGTTAAAGGATTTGCCTCATAATACCTTCAAAGCAGATATTCAAGTATAAGTCGGTGAAAAATATTAGTTTCAAAACCATTCAGTAATATGTAAGTAAGCTTGCGTACTAACGTCTATGTAAAAACAACATACATGTATGAAGACACATAGTTGCTGATCATGCTCCCTACTCACTACTTGTATCAATACTACCAGCTTCGTAAGTCTTGATAAGAAATAACCATGCTTTCTCTTAGGAATTGTTGTCTTATCCACTTTAAATCTCGATTTTCAGATTTCATTTATTTGACACCTACACACAATCTCTTTGTGGTCTCTATATAGAGGCTAAATATACTATCTAACACAATGCGTACAACTTGATAAAAGAAGCGAGATACCTTTGGGTCAAAGTATCAATTGTGAAGTTTACATAACGATCTTAGAGGAGAAGTAACGTGATATGATTACGTTGTTTTCTTGCAACTCCTGAGAGACTATCATATTTCTCGTCCTGTTTGGTGTACATATATGAAATTTCTTTACAAGTCATGTTTAGACGATATAACACACTCCATTTGTAGAAACTTCTATGCAAATCAGAAATTTTGGGTAAAAGCACTCACCATTCATAGAAGATTCTATGCAAATCAGAAATCAGGGATATTGGTGAACTTAAAGGGTGGATCACCCGTCAACAAATCGAGTGTCTCATGAAGTTAGGTTGTTCTTAACAAGAAGATATGGTATATAGTTATTTTATTTTCATCCTGAGATTTTTAACAAATCTGTCCACCAAATAAAAAATCAGTCGGCGACATACTGCCCAATTTTAATTACTACAGGACGTTCAAAAATGTTTTTTTTGTACGCTGTTGAAATGACACATTACAGTTCATAATCATGAAGAACAAATGGGAATATACATACTCTCTCAAGGTCAAGTTCTAAATTCCTTATCAATTACACATCAATTCAAGAACAGTTTGTAAACATAATTTCTAAAGAGGTATCTTCATGTGTCTTTATCTCATTGCGGGCAAACTAGAGAAATATTTTTTTTTAAATACGTTAAGCATTTTCATGTATATATATAGTTTTAACATGATAAAAACCGGCAAATAATGTTCGATTTCAGTTTATATATACCAAAGTTTTTCATCATAATTGAGCAATGTACTAAAGACTGAGCAAATGATGATGGAAATAAGAAACAAAATTTGGGTTTGGTTAAAAGATAATACCATTATTACCTCCTGATTGCATGATTCAACACTTAAGTGGTCAAGGTGTCCGTTAGTGGTCAAGTAGTGGATTTTGTCAAGAACAATTTAATTCATATTTGCAGTTTGTATAGTATAAATTATTTCCTGAAATAACATTTGAAAAAAGGGTATTTGGTTGCGTTTTTATAGGCGAACAAATTTGTTAAAACTAATATGGAATAATCATATTTTTTCTTTCTGTCTTACCAACGTTAAGTTTTAATAATGTCTGAAGTTTTGACAATATACAAATTTAACGATGATGTTTTGTAACCAATATATACAGTACACCATTTGTAAAATCTCAGGTTTACCAGTATACATCTGATAAGAGATTGTACGGGTTTTAACATATTATGGGTGCTATATTGGGGTTTAAAAGGTAGGTGGGGTGTATATTATGTGTGTTTTCCTTGGTCTGCACTTATGAATGCAATGATACACCCACAACGAGGCTTTTTGGGTTACCCGAGGAATGGTCGACTCGTGTGCTGTATTATTTTCTATAAGATGTTTGTAATTGTAATGTAGCTTTTTTCAGTTAATTCTGTATAATGTATGTTTTATATATGTGCCATGTTATATTCCTGAATAAAATCAAATCAAATCAAACAGTTAGTGTATATGAAACATGAAACATTATACTTAAAAGCTATTTATTTGTATATTGTATAACATGTAATTCAAACCTTCAAATCAGAGCCATTGCTCAGCATATTCAGTAGTTGATAGTCAAAGCCTCTTCAGCAGTATAGTAACTCAAAATCTAAAATGGCATAATATAAACATCTTAAAAACTGTTTCAATGCAACAAGTAAAAATTCAATATAATATGATATTGTTCTGAGGAATTTTCATTTCAATTCAGTTATAATCTCATTCCAAACTTATCAAACTTAGAACTCATAAATGCCGCAAAGTCGACTTTCATGGGTAATGTTCGGTTTTGTTTTCCTTTTGGTGTTGTTTGTTTGTTTGCTTATTTTGTGTTTTTGTTTTTCAACTTCTGTTTTGATTTTTTGCAACCAGTTTGTACAATAAGTTAATCGGAAGTGTTTCGATGTTATGCCTCTTAGTCTATACAGATAACTATAAGTTAAACGCCGAGATACACTTAGTTTTCTTATCTGTGTTAATCATGAAACAAAAAATAAGCATATAAGAATATTGGGATTTATGCCCATGGGAGCCGTGTATTGTATACTAACCATTTGTGGCCATTCATCTTAGACGAGCCGTAAATTCAGCAAACTTAATTTTCCGCTACTGGTGAAAATATATACATGCCAAATGTTTTGCCAAAATTGGTTTTTAATAGATTCACAATTCTTGCACTTACTTAAAAACACTAGCAAAGTTTCACTTAAAAATGATCAGAAATATGAAATATATTTGTATATTTTGAAGAAAAGGGGCTTGCTGATCTTTAAACGCGTTTATCTAAGTTATAGCTTACATTTTATTCCCTGACAACCTTTGACGTACCATAAATTGACTTATGAAATCAAGTGAAATTCATTGATGTGTCATTTTGATCCTTGTAACTTGGTCTTTGCAAGTATTTAAAAAGGTGAAAGGGACAAGAGGCTGCATTTATTGTTGTTTTGGGATGGACGGTCACATTTATAAAGACCGAATCAGTGAATAATTCAGTAGTTGAATTCCATACCTATGGGATATATCTGATTGTGTAATTGGCGTTTTCTTTTTGAAGGCTAAAGCTAAATAGATTTAATGCAGGGTACGTAATGTCAGTATCGGGTGTTTAATACTGCATCAATCAGGTGACCAAAAACAGGGACATTGCTGGACAAATTTAGAAGTTGCCCATGGGTATCATGTCTTTTGGTGTTTTTCTTCTGAATCTAGTGAAAACCTCAATACAATTTGATTTTATTTTGAACAGATTGTTTTGTAACGGGGATTTAAAGGGACTGGCCTAGATCCTGTCCGCTGATTTTCTGACTATATATTTTTTTTCACATGTATCGATAGTACATGATTATACTAACATATCCTACCAGTAGTTTCCACTGAATTTATGTAACAAAAGAGAAAAATGAAATTATTTTCCAACTGTATTTTTGTCGCTGGCGACAAAAAATGGTTGAAAAAGTATTTCTAGTTTAAAATCTTAAAAAGATCTTGTTTCTATACCTGTGATGGGTAAACAAAATTATTTTTGATAAAATTGTTTCTATTTTAATATGTATTAACTTATCTCCAAGAGCTTCATTTGATCTTTTATCTGGTAAATCCAGACTGAGGTACAAATTTAGGATTTAGAAAACACTGGATTTGCTCTCAATTTGAGCCATTTCTGTGTACATTTTTGTACTTTTTTGGATTTTACTCTCTTTACAGCTTTATTCAGAGCATTTCCAAACGTTTTTAATTCTAAGTGGAATCTAGGCTAGTCCCTTTAACAGCGATTATTAAATATCATATCACTTATCTTATAGACGTGCCCATGGTTATGAAATACTCTTTGGAGAGTTGGAGAATATCCGTAATATTTGACTGGCGATATCTTCGGCAGAATTGTTCAACAGAACAGAACATGCATGTGTAAAAAGCTATTACAAATTATATTAAGACAAACAATAATTATTTTTGTTGAATACTACTTGCATTATTGCCATCAGCTTTGTAAGTCAAATCTGTTTTCTTATCCAATTTAAATCTCGATTTTCAGAATTCATTTATTTGACACCTACACGCAATTTCTATGTGGTCTCTATATAGAGGCTAAATGTACTATCTAGCACAATGCATATAACTTGATAAAAGAAGTAAGATACCTTTGGGTGTTTTGGTTAAAGTATCATTTGTGGAGTTAACATGAGAGGTAACGTGATATGATTACTTGCAACCCCTTGGATACTATCATATATATACCTCGTCCTGTATGGCATACATATGAAATTTCTTTACAAGTTATGCTTAGATGATGTAACATACTGCATTTGTAGAAACGCCTATGCAAATAAAAAAATTGTGGATAAAAGCACTCACCATTCATAGAAGATTCTATGCAAATCAGAAAACAGGGATATTGAGGAATTTAATAAATAGGTCATCGTAAACAGATCGAGTGTCTTAGGTTCTTATAAGTTTTTTTTTTCCTTAGGTTTCTATATAAAGTAAGGGTTTATAAACAAGAAGATATACACTTATTATTTACAGTTTCTTCCCGGAATTTCTTATAATTCTTTCCAAAGATAGAAAATATGTCGGTGAAACATCGGGTTTTTTACCTATCGTATTACAAGGCTTCCACTTTGGAATATGCGTGAATATATTTATTCTTATTTTCTTTCTTTTTTATTTTGGTATTTTACGACTACGGCCTTTTGGGAGACAGGCACATTATATTCTTTTTTCTTAATCATGATGAACCAACAGAAATATGCATACTTTCTCAAGGTCAATTTCTATATTCAACCTCAATATCACGTCAATAAAAGAACAATTTGTAAACATAATTTTTAAAGTGCTTGCTTCCAGAGTATTACGTTTTTAAATTTCTTTATCATATCGTAATGCAATTCTGCCGGCAAATTAGATAAATCAATTCTAAACAAATTTTTGAAATGCGTTAAGCATGTATACTATTGTATATACATGTATTTTATTTGTATAAAAGCTACAACAACTTCTCAATTTCAGTACTCAATAAGCAAATATTGTTTGCCATCATAAAAATACTGACATTATTAAAACTAATGTAGAATAATCATATCTCTTTCCAGGCTAATGATTTTCTGCTATAATGAACACTATATAATATTATATAACAATCTTTACCAGGCTAATGATAATTTGTGGATCGTCATATCGAAAGGTACCTTAATACCGGCATAGTACATTACGAGATACGGGCCATTGGAGCTAAGCATAGTCAAAAATCACGTCCAAGGTCGAATTTCTAATTTCATCAGAAAGGTTATCATTGAAGTGTATTCTATCATATTAATCAGATTGCAACATCCAACACATAAGAAAAATGTATTAAAAACCAAGCTTAAAATCCTCTCTCCATACAAGATTTACTAAGTACAAAAACTTTAAACTCGATTTTCTCAGAACTAGAGTTTTCCGAATCAGCCCGATGCCTTTTACCAATTTGGGTGTAACTTCGCAACCGAACATCCAATAACCAAAATCAAGGTGTCATTTTAAAGCTTAAAAGCTCAGCTTTCAGATGAGACCAAAAAATCAATTTTGATTTTGCCGACCATAAGGTACCTTTCGACATGACGGGTCACATTTGTTATATAATGAACAATATATAAAATACAACTATGTTTACAAGGCTAATGACAATGTGTTTCAAAGAACAATATATAGTGCACAACTATAACGTAAAGTCTCAAGTTTGGCAGTATACATCTGATAAAAGATTTATACTGATTTTAACATATGGATGTTCTATTTGTATTTTTTCCTTTGAGTGCACTTATAAATGTAATGATACACCCATAATACTATAGTAGGTCTATTAGAAACATGAAACATGATACTCGAAACCCAACTTGAAAGTTGTTTTTGTATATTGTAAAACCTTTACGTCATTGACATCCCTCACCATATTCAGTAGTTGATAGTCAAAGTCTCTGCAGCAGTTTAGTGACTCAAAATCAAATTGGGACGAAGGCAAAAGCAGATATAAAATATATGACATTGAAGATTTGGTTAATTTAATTCGGAAATTATTAGAGATAATGGCTCTCGTTTGTCATGTAAAATAATAAACAAATTAAAATAAGATGTAAATACCAACCTCTAATCATCTAAGTTGACTCTCGTAGTTTCTATTTCGTGTGATTTTCTTGTTGTTGTTTGTTCGATCGTTCATTTTGTTTTGTTCAGTTTTTGTTTTGATTTTGGCAGCCATTTTTTACAATAAGTTAATCGAAAGTAATTCGATGTTATGCCTCTACAATAGTAATACTATTTGGATAACTATGTTTAATCAAGTGAAATACCGCTATATACTTAGCTTTACTTGTTTTATCATAAAAAAAGAATAGGTGCATAATACATAGACTTTTTACCAATGATACAAGCATACGCTTGTGTCGCCTTATCGGGATTTATGCCCAAGAGAACTGTTTTATACTAATAATTTAGGAGACCGAATCAGTGACATCGTTGAACGAGTTAATTTTCATACCCATGGGATATGTCTGCTTGCGTAATCGGTGTTTTCTTCTTGAAGGCAAGATCTAGGGATTTAATGTCCGGAACGTAATGTCAGTACCGAATATAAGTCTTTGTTAATTGTATACTAACAATTCAGGACACCGAATCAGAGACATCACTGCACCGAAAACATTGTTTCGTCAAACTTGATGGAAAAGTCGTCAAACAGGGGTTATAAATTAGTCATACAAGTAAATTTCCCCTTATTCGTCGCTTGACGATATTTGCGGACGCATGACAAATAAAAACAAATGCAGGACAAATTAATTTCATAACTGTACGAATTACAATCTGTGGAGGACGAGTTTGAACGATTGACAAATGCACTTTTCATTAATTGACAAATGCATATCGTCATGAGCTAAGGTCAAGACGAATTAATGTACGCATGACAAACTATGTTGACAAACTTCTTTGAGCACGACTAACCATGAGAGCTGACGAATATGCATGACGAACGAGTATCGTCATGATATAACGGGTTTCCGTGCCTTCAAGAAGTGGCGTGGCGTTTTATTCTCGAGTCGATTGCACCGGAGGACAATTAGCGATAACACCTCTTTGGATTCGGATAGAACAACTCTTTAATTCCAGGTTAGGTTTGTGCCTAACCTATCATCACATTCCGACCAGACCGCATTGGATTCGGAGTCGGACAGAACAACACTACTGGACTCAGAATTCCCGTACTGATACTTAAGCTTACTTATACTTCATCATCAGATTCTGACCAGACTAGTCCATCTAGATGGACCTCACAAGCGAGCGCCGTAGGCGAACGCGAAGCGTTCGTTTGCGAGGTCCATTTGGATGGACTAGAACAGACAGCCATTGCAAAACCTGCTAGCAAAACCTGAGTATTTCGTCTCGTTGATTTCAAATAGATTGAGCCATACCTAAATGGATTTGTTTACCGAAAACAAAACCTCTTAAAAACTAGTGTCACTTGACAAATTAAGTGACAAAGTATTATTCTTGCATGACAAGTTAATTTTTGTGTATGACAAATTATTTTTTTCTCATGACGAACTAATTTTTCAGCATGACTAATTGTCATGAGAAAGTCGTCATACTAGACCGTTTTTCATGACTAATTATAATTCGTCGTTCAATACTTACATGACGAATTCCACGACAAATTATAGTTTGTCATACTAGACCATTTTCATGACAACTTATTATTTGTCAAATGATGAAACACAATTTTCAGTGTGGACGAGTTTAGTAGTCGAATACCATTTATCATTTTGTGTATTTGTTTTCTTTTTTCTTTTTTGTTCTTTTAGGAAGGCGGGGTTATGAATCTAGTGAACACGTTAACCAACCTAAAGGGGGGTGGTTTACCCCCCCCCCCCTGCTAACGGATCGTCGCCGATTGCTTCAAAACGCAAAACATAGTGACCCCGTACATTTAAGTAATTGTTTTTACATCCTTTGCGGTCGTTTTGATGAAAAAGTCGGGGTTTCACTTTAGGTTGGGGTAGGGTAAGCCGTCAAAGTCAATGGGTAGGGGGTGGTAACCATCCCCCCTACATAAAAAGTAGCCATTTTGAAAATTATCTGCATGCTAACCATCTTAAACTTACAGAACCTGTTAGAACTACTATTTCATTTATTCATTAGCAAAAAATCCGATGAAAATCCGATATTTATAACTTTTATAGCGAATTTTTGATTTTTTTTTTTTTTCAATTTTCGCCGAAAATCAGATTTCGGCAAAATTTTCCGATTTAGAGTACTTTATGACGTCATAATTACATAACGCCTTGTCCGATTTTCATGATTTTGATTTCAATAGAAAGAAGAGATCCTCACTCTTTTGGCACGTTAATTTCATTTTCACAGGGGGTGGTTACCACACTGAAAACATTATTTCGTCAAACTTGATGAAAAAGTCGTCAAACAGTGGTTATAAATTAGTCATGCAAGTAAATTTCCCCTTATTCGTCGTTTGACGATATTTGCGGACGCATGACAAATAAAAACAAATGCAGGACAAATTAATTTCATAACTGTACGAATTACAATATGTGGAGGACGAGTTTGAACGATTGACAAATGCACTTTTCATTAATTGACAA
>JXSR01S074754.1:98755-110618 GCA_000969725.1 Ophiothrix spiculata | reverse complement strand
AACGAGTCCCGTACCCCCCAATTTTTATTTTAAAAATCGGTTCTACATCGATAAAATATCATTCATGCCGATTTATACAAAAATTGCTCGAGCGGATCTCCCATGGACCAAACACCTTAAGTGTTAAGTTATTAGGAGTCTTAGGACAATTTAAAATGTGTTCACAGCCTCTATTTGCAAATATTCTGAATTTGTTAAGTAGCGTAACTATATCGTGGTAATAGTCATCATAACATAAGTAGAAGCACTTTATAAGGCATGAATTATTATCAATAGATAAATGTAACGGTGTAAAGTAAGTAATGAAAAGTGTAAAGATAAATAAAAAATATTCAATCTATCAATCGATCAATCAATGAAAATAAATAAATAAAAGATAAATAAATAAATAAGTAAATAAATAATATTTAAAAATTACAATTATTACAAAAATTACTAACATAAAATTCATTCATTCATCACCTTTAAACATGACTTTCAAAAACCTTCATCATAAATAATATAAGCTATAGCTTTTTTAAAAGTGCTCTGAGTATACCCATACATCGTGTTGAACCCATGCAGTGTGGTCTATATGGAAATATCAAAGTACCATTGCCAGGTCACTATGCAAAAATAAACTGGGTCCAAGATCCAATTTCACAGCCAGCTTTAACATGTTTAAAGTAAATCATCACACTACTGAAATAATGGTCTAATTCCTTTTCCTTTTTGTTTAAAAGAAAATTGAGAAATATGATCTAGATTTTTTATCCTGTGCTTTTGTTTTGCACAGAATTGAAGGTAAATTTAACCATTCTTGAGAAGATATAAAACCATTTTGAATATAATATCGCTATACAATAATAAATCATATATGATTCGGTATTTGAAGTAGCATATTATGTATTTTAGACTTAAAAACTTTAAGCAGAAAGGACCATTGAATTTATATAAAAGGGGGGAAATATGGAAATTGAATACTGGGGAATAACGGTTGAATAAATAATTGTACAGCAAATTAAATAACGGGTGCTTTTAAAAATTATATCTAGAGTAATAGTTACACCGACTCGCAGATCAAGTTTTAACTTTCATTTTATAGCTGACCCATGTTCATATTATATTATTAAAACGTTGTTGAAATTCAACATTAATTCCATCAAATAATCCCATGATTGCATAATTTTTTGTATGGTAATACCTTATTTACTCTTAACATCATAACTTGTACATGCTATCATAAGTTATCAAAGAAAATAAGAATGATCATTAAATTAATTACATACCATTTTTATTGATGTCCTTAAACGTTTCTGATGATAGACTCGGTGAAATATTGCACGTCAATTCAACAGCAGACGATGATACAGCTTCGTTAAGATACTTGAGATTCTTCCCTCGTCAGCGCGATGTGCTACTCCGGAAAGAATGATAATGCCGTCAACAAATCCGCCATTCATTTATATAGCTGATTATGTACGCCTCTGATTGGCTACTTTGAAGAAAGTATTTGCAGCGATGACGTAGACAAGTACGACGCACTCCAAAGTTCAAAGATATAGATACAGGTTACTTGGCAACTATCAAACCCAAATCTCAATATGAAAATTATAGTCAATATTATCATGATTATGATACGATACATTTATTTTTTATTTACTCAAATTGATTTAGTTTTTATTTAATCAATTTAGTTATATATCTAAAGTTGGGAGGTAGACGAACTGAACATGGGTACAAGGAAATAAAGCTATAACGATACACACTAGCATACGAGACCAGAACTGATGCTACCGTATTTCTAATACATAATCAAATAAGGGAAAGGAGAAACGCCCATCGTACGTACATTAATAACAATCAGATAAATCACAAACAGGCCAGGATTTCATTTTATTTGAAAAAAATCCTGGCCGAACAGGGACTCGAACCCCAGACCTCTAATTGTTATTAATGTTCTAGCGTACGATGCTTGTTTCTCCTTTCCCTTATTCACTTTAGTTATGTATGTTCAATAAAGAACAAGCATTAATAAGTATGGTCAACGCACAGGTATATTTGAATACACGGGATTTAATTATGAAAAATCAGGAAATATCTCCTATTAGTTCCCCATGGTATAAGTTAGCTTTCCATAGACCATAATAGAATCCCTAAATTAGCCTTAATTTTGTCAAATCTGATTTCAACTGATTATGGTAGGTATATTTACAGAAAAAAGTAAGGAAGGGTATATAGGGCTTTTTCTCGCTGTTTATCAGGAAATGAATAAAACAAAAGACATTGAAATTTCTCGGACTTTTCATCCTTGTTATCACAAAACAATATTGAAGTTAAGAAACGAAATTTACTAGTGCTAAATTTAAAATCATCAGGTGTTTTTTTTAAATTACAAAACAATGTAATACATAGGAAACCAGTTTTCTCGGACAATATAATGCATAGCACATGCAAATATTTCGGACTTTCTTTTGAAAACCTTATCCTTATCATCACAAAACAATGTTAAAGTAAAAAAAATGATTTTGCTATTGCTAAATTTCAAATCCTCACTTTTTTTCCTCACAAAACAATATAATACATAATAAAGTAATTATTTCTTTCTCGCAACATAAAATTATGCTCACCTTGGGGAGCGTTAGCACATGCAAATATTTCGGACTTTCTTTTGAAAACCTTATCCTTATCATCACAAAACAATGTTAAAGTAAAAAAAATAATTTTGCTATTGCTAAATTTCAAATCCTCACTTTTTTTCCTCACAAAACAATATAATACATAATAAAGTAATTATTTCTTTCTCGCAACATAAAATTATGCTCACCTTGGGGAGCGTTAGATCCGCCATGACGCTATAGACCTTTATCAACCCGACGCATAGGAAATGCACATTTTTCGGACTTTCTTTTTAAAAACCTAATCCATCCTTTATCCTTGTCATCACAAAACAATGTTAAAGTTAAGAAATTCACCCCTATATCGACTTGCAGCTGCATATTTGATATCGAAGTAATAGAAATAAAATGAAAACAATGGTAGTAATGTTCAATTTGTTTCTCTACCACAAAATGTACAAAATGTTTTACCTGATTGAAGACGTAATGTCCTAAAAATCGTGAAAACTGAAAATGTTGCAATTATAGTTCTATTTTTCACCGAGGTTGTTTTGCTTATAAAGAAGGAAAATGGTATTTCTGTATATTTCCACTTCATAGCATGCAGGTACATTGTGTTCATTTCAAAATTGTTTTTTTAACCTTCCTTAACCAAAATTTGGGATGCTTATTCTATTCCTACTTTCCTACCATTCTGTCAACAAAATGACCACTATAAGAAGAAACCAAATTACTTAAATGGCTAAAGTCAGTTTCTTATTTTCTTTCTTTCTTTCTTTTTTAATATTTTTTTTTGCGTTTTTATGCAACGGGAAAAGTCCTGGTAAACCATAGTTTAGGGATAACCATAGCAAAATTTTTGATTTTAACCTATTTTTAACGAAACATCGAAATTTCTAGGTCATAACGTCTTAAATCAGATGTAACATTTTACACGGTGATAGAGCAACAAAATAAACAACTCACCCAGTGTTCTAATTCAAAATTACGTTTCCATAATATGATATCAAACACAACACACTTTACGCGTATTTTGAATGACCCCCTAAAATCTGGTTCCCCAGCTCCAACCCTTCCTTACTTTTTAGGGTAAATACCGACACCTATAACTTCAACAATTAGTTGAAATCAGCTTCTTAGAGATAATAATAGCAATAATAGCAAAATTTGAATTTTGACCTAGTTTTAACGAAAAATCACGATTTTTATGTCATAATATCTCTAATCAGGTATAAGTTTGTTGCAAGATGATAGAGTAACAGAATAAACAAATCACCCAGTGTTTTAAATTATATTTCCCTTAATTTGATGTCAAATACGACATACTCTGTGCATAACTTAGGGCAAAATTATGACCCCCTATTTTTAAATACCCCAATCCCGAAAAATAAGGTTCCCAAGCCCCGTCTTTGAATTTTTTTCAAGAAAAACCCTATATTTGGGAAACTATAAGACGGAATAAAGCCTAAAACTGATGTTGCGTGAGAGTTGTTAGCCCGGCCAATGAGCCCGGCCATACAGTTCTGCACAACCCGGACTATAAATAGCCAAAAAGCCAAAAACAGACTTTTATACAATTTTCGACATCTTTGACGACGTCTTGATTACAAGCGACGGTATCCACTACCAGTGTTGTCATTTCTAGAAGGCAAAGTTCGTTTTTCCAGCAGTTGATCTTATATCGAGAGAATAAAACCCTATGTCGCGGTTCAAAGTTTTGTCCTTTCTCCTCGTAATTCAGATTGCTTCTCTTATTTTTCTGGTATGTGTGTAAAGGTCAGATTTCTTTTATCCGTTTGCGGTACGGTTGCGGTGCGTTTTGCACTGTAAGTGTATTGGTAATTGTAAAATTTAAAGCTTCAACCTGATACCATTCAGCCCCATTCAATCGTGTGCTTTAAATAATACCTCTACCAGTAGCCTTACAGTGCAAAACGAACCGCAACCGCACCACAAACGGATAAAAGGAATCTGACCCTTAGAGTTTTAGTCTTTATCGAGTTTTTCAATCGATAACATGGTTTTTAGCTGCTTCGGCAAAAGCGGTGGCAAAAGTAGCACTTGTGACCAAGACATCGTAAAGGATGTCGAAAGCTTAAGTTGTAAGATTTATTTCTGGCTTTGTCGTGCATAATAATTGATCTATTTTAAATGAACGTTATACTTATTATAAATAAACGTGACTGGCTTGTCGCAACGTGTACATGAACACGCCATGGGAAAATTGCGCAGTACAGCTAAGCTCAGATATAACATGGTGATTGTGATAATGATAAGGACGACGTACGTCAGAAATACCGTAAAGGTCAGATTCCTTTTATTTGTTGGCGGTGCGGTTTGCAATGTTAGGGTACTGGTAGTGGTATAATATAAAGCACACGATTGAATGGTATTAGTTTCAACCTGCTACCATTCAATCGTATTCTTTAAACTATACCATGCACTACCAGTACCCTTACAGTACAAAACGCACCGCAACAGCACCGCAAACAGATAAAAGGAACCTGACCCTGGAATTTATTTCATTTTTTTTCTTCAAACGAATGCTCTTACCGAATGTCGCAATTATCTGGTTCAAAAATATTAAAATATCATTATCATAGTCCATTTATTGCATTACTCGTTTTGAGCACACACATGGATGAGACATACAAGTCAAAAACATGATATCCCGGGTTGGGAGGCGTTTGTTTATGTTGTATGTTTTACGTAAATATTCTGCACCAGTAGAGGATATGCTGACCATCTTTCAAACTTATACCCGCCCCATTCTCGAATATTCTTGTGTAGTGTGGCACCCAGCGATCACACAACACCAAAACCAGTCAACCAGCGGGTCACTGAAAAGTACGTTATTTTCTTTTCTAGGCCAACCAAAGTGATATTACACTCTGTCTGATTTTACCGGTGATGAAAAATTGAAATTTGTTTTGAAATTTGATAAATAGGCTTCCAAATTCATCATATATGACCAGATAGTACCTCAATTTTCCTTAAACATAGATATTTTCATCGTTCAAATCCAGAATGATGATAAAAATGTGGAATTTTAAACTACAATTTTATAGAAAATTATATCTCAAAATTATCTTTGAAAAATTGCGTTTTCTCACTTCAAATAGGTAACACACAAAATAAAGGCTCGTTTTTCGTGTCATTTGATTATTTTCTGAGAAAATTACTTGAAACGGTCAAATCCACGAAAATAAGGTGGGTTTGTCATTTTGTTTAGAGGCAAAATGTCGAAGTTTAAAATCTTCTGTGGAGAAGGCTTCGTTAGCGATCAATAACTCTTTTGTCTACCCAATGTGATTAGCCAGTCAAGTGTGCAGCAAATTGCGCGGTGATAAACGTGGTTCAATTGAATATTCCTGGCACATGGTCTGTATACATAAATCTGCACGTGGTTGCATCTTGCCCTGTTTGAATTTCCGAACTTGCAACAGAAAACCCTACATTTCAGGTATAAATTTGACGGTGTTAAACAAGCAGGATACTTCTCATTTTCAGTGAAATGAATAATAAATATCTTGTTTGCACATTTATGTTAGTTAGAAATGGTAACATTACCGGAAACGTTCAAGTCCACGATTTTTGTTTTACATCCCAGGAAAAAGGAAAGTTCACATACAATGTTCAAACACTAATTTCAACCATTTTAATAAAATGCTATAATAATTATTTATTACAATGATTTTAAGAAAAGACAAAATCAACATATTCCGCTTACAGCAAACAAATCAAGCGTATAGATTTCCAGAAAAAGCTATCCAAATTGCGCACTATCATTCGGAAAAAATCGGAAATCTTCGGAACATGTTAGCAAAAGTTCCATTTCACAGAAAGAAATTGTGACCTTGCTTTTGTGCACAGACTGACCTGCTGGTTGACTGAAACTACCAAATTGAGAAGATTCAAAAACGGGCGTGCAAGATTATCCTTGGGAATAAAAATCTGCATTACGAGGATGCATTGCATGAACTCAACATCACTAGCCTCACTGATCATAGGGAAGAGCTCATCTTGAAATTTGGTCAGGGTATATTAACTCGGAAAGACACCGCTATATGCTTCCAGAATATCGTGCTAACACTCATTATAGCCTACGTCGCATCAACAAATTTCAGAAACCACTTTGCAAAACAAACAGGTATCTCAACTCCACAATTCCATTTATCATAGACAAACTAAACGCCTCTTATCCCAAGTTATTTGCTTTTGTTGTAATTAATTTATGTTTTTTTGTGAATCTGTATTGGACTATGTTTGCTGTAAACGCCAGCACTTTTAGCTCTTCGCTGCCTGCTGGCTCTTTGTATACCGTGAATAAATAAAAAAATAAATAAAAAATAAATACTCTTATTTCTGTTCCTAAATGATTTTTTTCAGGTAACAAGATAGATGGTTTTAAGGTGAAGTGAAGTGCATTTACATGGAAAGGTGATATTGTTAAATATATATTTAAAGGTTTATGAACAAAATAATGCAAAGAAAACCACCTAGTTTTGTTTGAAAATGACCGAAATGTCGCTTTTAATATGACCAACACTCAAGAATGGTTACAGAAAAGCCTCGGACGGTTAATTTGGTTATTTTTTCATGTGAAAAGGAGATTAACATAGCTTTATGTTGTAAATACTACTTTTAGTCTACTTATTATAAAATAACTAAAAAAAAATATTTAGTCGAAATATGTCTTTGAGAAAATCGAAAGACTGTGTTTACATCTTTTGAATCTTTTACATGCTTTATATTGGACTATGCCCTATATAATGAAATATGACGTGACTTGTATATAACTACTATGTATAAAGAACATTTTATATTACACTATATACATATAATGGATAATGATTGCTGAAACACTCTTACAATCATTTTGACCAGGTGCTTTATCGTGTTTATAGAACCAAAAAAGGTTCATAAAGCGTTCTTTAGCCCCAGAATGGTTCCGTAAGTTTCAAGAACCCTTTTTGAACAAAGACCAGGGAAACTCTCGAAGATTCTTGGTAAAACAAGAAAAAATGTTTTTAATGAAGCAAAAACATTTGTCAATACTTTAAAAGACTAACTATGCCTTCTTTTCCCTTCATTTGCAGGTTATGTGAAGACTGAAAGTAAATTAGGCCTTGATGGCCTACTTGCATAGTAAAATCTTGAAAGAACTCGCCCTCTGCCATATCCTCCCCGACATATCGGTGAATGAAAGCACGTTTGGCGTACATCAAGTTGAATTTGTGATCCAAACGAACCCATTGCGTCGGCAATATAATTGAACAGGCAGCAAATTGTAAAATTTGGAAGTGCCTTAAGGCCTAGATATACTTTGTCATTTTTGTAGTCGTTTTCATTTAGAATTTTTCTCATGATGTTACATTTTCACCACTATGTTAAATTTTCATTCGGAATGAAAATTTTCATTTTGATTTTTTGTCATGGTGTTACATTTTTGTCATGGAGTAAAATGTTTCACCATTTATGAAAATGTTTCATGATGGTATTCAACGGGGCATAGATCGATATCACTAGGTCGAGAACAATACCATAATTACCTTGGTCTTTTCATTATAATCTGAATTCTGTCCTTGACAGGTAACTGTGGATTTTATTCTGCTGAAAAGATTTTCTGACTCCTTTGATTTTTCTCCAAAGAGAAACATTTTCATTTGGAATTTTCATCACCGTCTTGATTTTTTATCATTCTATTTGTAGTTTTAGCGGATTATTCCGATCGATAATATCGTCTAGGAACTCGAGGTCAATATGCATTCAGCTCTATGGATTTTCAAGATTATAAAAATTACAAACTATATCTAGGCCTATAGATACCTCATCGGTAAATAAATTGTGCAGCGTCGTCTGCTAGGTTGAGAATGCCTGTTGGCAGGCAGAAAGTGACCCTTGTTGCCTAAAATTAATTTCAGAATATATAGAAAATATTATTTTTCTCAAAATTTTTACAGTTTATCATGCTAATTGGACTTTTATTTAATCAATCATGATGTAATGATTTTGTTTGTATCATTTTTGAAGAAATTTTATGACTTTTGGAGAACACAGGGTTTCTTGTCACTTGCACTATTTTCCCCATGGGCATGGGCGCACTTATCTCGAAAACTTTGCCTTGACCATATATTTTTGTTCATTTTGTAGAAGAGATATGTCCATTATCTTTCAATCGAGACCAAGCACAAGGTAACCAGTCGCTTTTAAGTCGAGAAAAATGGCGTTTATTGACAGGTCACTTTGCATGTAAAGTCAATGGGGACGTATTTACCGACGTGTATCCTTCATGCTCTGTAAATCAGCAAGTTAATCAAATTGATATAAAGATACATTTCTAGAAGCGGATTTGCAAACTGGACATGACGGAGAGGTTACTTTAGATCAAAATCTGGTCCAAAGGTCCAAAAAAAGGTCTAAAAGGTCCTGAAATCATGTTTGCCCAAAATTGTTTGAACTTGTGTTTTCACAACCTTGAAAACAATATCTAAGAACGCATTTTTCAATAACAACATTGGGCCAAAAATTAGATTTTTGGTTTAAAAATATGCAATTTTGACATATTTTTGACAATATTCCAAAAATAGACAAAGATTACATTTGTGAGTAATGCGTCTCTAGATCTAAAAAGAAAAATAGTTCAAAATTTTACAAAAGCAAAATTTGGTTAATTTCCCAGCAGGCCCGTATTCAGAATGTTTTCAATGAGGTGCGGGATTTGAAAAAAAAAAGGACTTTTAAGAGAAAAAAAAAAGATTCGTCTGGGTTGACCCCAATTTAATTTTAGTGTTTTTCAAGAAAAACAAGTCAAAAACAAAACAAACAAACCAAACATCCCGGTTTTCAGTAACTTAACAAGCGTTTGGTGTAACTTTTTTTATCGAAAAACGACCTTAAAGAAGGTATTTGGTTACTTTTGTGGTTCTTTTGAGTACCTTTTGGAGATATTTTTGGACCCTTTTTGTACATTGTCAAATTTGGGGATGCCACTCACACACACCCCTGGACACAGACTTGCTTCACAGTAAATTGTTGGCATTCGGTGAGAAAAATGTGAGGACTCAGTGGTCAAAAACTGACTTTTATTGGCATTCGGTGAACGAAATTTGGCATTCGGTGAACGAATCATGGAGTCTCTGGGTGAGAGCACATGCAATTGTAAGAAATAGGTGTCTTTGTGTAACAACGACACTGAAAAAGGTGGCTTATACACGTCACATACGTTTCAATTTTATTATGTTAAACGATTTATACAGCCCGCCACCGCTGCAGTGGGCATCGGCCCAATACGCCTCGCTGATTGGCTATTAAAATATACGCCAAGCTACATCCGGGAGTTTTTCGCTTAACGCTATGTAAAACCAACCTGCTATACGATTGGTTGAGGTTTGGCGTATTCTAGAAAAAATAGAAAAATCAACAGATCAAAAAAAATGTTTCATCCGATAGCACAGACTTCAAGCTTTAATGTGACTTAATTTGTGAACGCATGCGACCAACATGAGATGCAACATGGCTGACTGTAAAGCTGACTTTCGTAAAAGTAAAACTTTGACTTTCTACATCAATATCTCGTCACGAATTCCGACATTGTATTATGAAATATATATCATAATGTAGCTTATTTTGTCAAGATTACAATGATACCAACCTTTATGGGGTAAAACACAACTGTTTTTGAGAAAAATACGCCGAAGCTGGGACAGGTTTTTCACGCTTTGCGATTCAGACCCGGTTTACATATGGCAGCTATTTATTATTACCTCCAAAATCCTCACTTAGAAACTCACAAAGGCGTAGCTGCCATATGTAGTATTTCCAAAAATGACTCTGAATGTTTCATTTGATATACGATTACCCCTATTTTCAATGCCAAACAAGATCACTAGGCTTTTATTCAACATTAAAAGTTTTTATCACTTGTGGTGATTGATGATCAATAACGTTTTTGTTAACAAATTGTTGGTTCCGAACAATAAAAAAGCAGGCTTTTAGTTGGAGTTTTAGTTAACAAATTCTACTTTACTGATTTGTTAGGGGAACAATTGAAATATTAGCATTTAAATGCAGCTTCGTAAAATTAGTCACCATTGATAAGAAATGATCCATGGTAATCCGTCGTAATTATCTGTAGAAAATAATAAGTAATCACATTGAGGTCACACTAATCAATAGTATATACCAAGGTGTCAAGCTGCATTGCATGCTTCGATACTCACGATGTGATTTCAATCATCAGTATTAATGTAATCACAAAGACTTGTTGCACAAAGTATTTTGCACCTCAGACAGAACTATAATAGATGACCTATTCAAATAATATTTCACGTGGTTGATATTTTCAACCAATTTACAAATTTGTTAACGACTAGACTCTTTTCTTTGTGTGAACGAAATGTGCCGTTAAATTGCACTTCTGTGAACATTTTCTCACAGTAGGATTACATGGACTGGTAGACGCGATGAAAAGGAATTACAGTAACAATTTTGTTAACAATTCTGTTTACTGTCGTAAACTCGATATTTGAACTCGAGAACTGTAGTAATCGTTATCTTTGAAATGGATTTGAAGCTAATTTTTTTATTGCAATACGATATAATCAGTGAACTTCTTTGGATTTCGATATCTAAATGAAAAACGGAGCTGAGATTATAGAGAAATGAAATATATCATAAACTCAATTTTGCAATTTTAAAATATGCCACTTTCCTCTCATTTTGCCAGAGCAACCTATATTATTCCCAGAAAGGCCCAACTCAATTAAGGGACGCACCATTAGACTTCCAGGTGGAGGGGGTGGCCTGGAAGTTCCCCCCCCCCAAAAAAAAAAAAAAAAACTTGACTCACTATGTAAGAGAAAAAAATAATTTGACTCACTGCTTGAGAAAAAAAAATTAACTTGACTCACAAAATAACTTGGCCCTTATTACTTACCATTATATACTGTTGTGCACTATTTAAAGATAAGCATAATAGCTCATAATTTGCAGTTAGTAAATTAGGATTCCACTGCATATTTTATGGGTTTGATATGTTGGTAGTTATGCTTTGAAAAATGAAAAAGATCTTAATAAGCATTATATAATTATTAAGACAAAACCACGATCAAACATCTTCGTATTATATTGTGAAAGCTGTTTCGCTACATAGGTCATCACAATATTAATGAATGATCCCTCCCTTGTATGTGGGTCGCACATTTATTTTTCTACTCAATATTTAAGTGCGCTTTTTACGTTTGACGTAATTTACGTTGAAATTG
>JXSR01S074753.1:59346-77260 GCA_000969725.1 Ophiothrix spiculata | reverse complement strand
TAAGAATACCATAATTTATATAGGGTAAAACAAGAGTACAGTATAATGAATACAAAATGTGTTCAGGTACGTAATGTTTCAGTTTTGTTAACATTCCAATATTTCTCGAGATAGTTTTAGATATCGCATCAATATGATATTTCCAAGTTAGCTTGTCGTCAATGATAACACCCAAAAATTTTGTAGAAGTGACTTTTTCCAATGAAACATTATCCAAAATGACATTTACCTTTTGTTTATTGGTCTTATCTATATCAATATCATATGTTGAGGCATCGTTCGATTTATTGAATTTATCAGTGCAGAGTTGTGGTTGTACATGAAGACAAATTCAATAGTGCTTTTATACAGTTGCTCACATGTACTCATTGAATAACTTAGGTTGTTTAATAGTGTCGCTGAAATGCTTTATCCATATTTTGTGTCATTAAGTTTTGATATACACTGTATGTAAAACCTGACCTTGCAATTTTGCCTTTAGCCAGTACAGGGATAACTCTTTCAGTTGATGTACTCAAAATTGTTATCTACCATGAATTTTATCTTAAAACTTATGCCTATAAAATGTCTCTTAATCTATAGATAGATAGGAAGATATCACATAGTGTGTCTGTGTAATGGTATCATCAGCCATTAAATTCAAATTGGGGTATTCAGATCTACACGATTGAGAACTGCAGAAATTCATTTTAAGTGCAGGTTTTACATGAAGACAAACCATGTAAATAATACTTTACGCTAACAACACACTAAATTGTACCAAAGCATGGGTGCATGTTTTTATAGTCAAGCGCTATGACAGCAACAACCTAAATACCCCCCCCCCCTTTCTGATTTGGTGTAGTAAAATGGCAGAGTCCGGTTTCTGCTCTTCTAAACCGGTGGCAGGCTGATCGGGGGTTACAGAAAACTCCCTGTAAATAATAAAAAAAAAACATGTCAAAAATAAGTTCTCTCCATATGCCGATGTTGGCCCCTTGTTTGAAAGCTTCCTATGTGTTATTGTATTTCTCTGCCTGATATGAAAAATTGACCGTCCTGCTCGGAGTAGACACATTAGTTGAAGAGCATGGCTTTCCGCTTAAGAGAAAATTGATAGTTTTATTGTCACAGTGTAGGAGTGGATCAAGAAAGTAGACTATTGAAGTCATACTCCAGAAATGGAGTAAGGAAATTAGGAGTCTTAGAAATATTATGTTACAGCATAATCACATGATGGCTGTTTTTTATCGGACAGATTTTTCAATTCTTATTCTTCGTCTGTTGTATTCATATTGTCATTCCTCAGTTTTATTTTGTAGGGTTAAGGTAAGCTGGCAAGTTTTCTGTGTCGTGGAAAAACTGAAAAATTCACAGAATTTACTAAAAAACGGAAAACGCAGACATTTTGGGGAAAACACGTTTTTCCTTGACAATAGCGAAAAAAATGAAAAATAAATGAGAACACATGTTAACAATAAAAATAACATCTCTTTTCAAAAGATATCATTTTTTTAACAACTAAGCATAGTGCAAGTAACTTTTTTATCACCCGTTTTTACTAGGCGTGGGTTATTCCGTATATTTTCTCTTACATGTAACATATTCTTCCACTATTTGAAATTACAATCGCGGAAAATCATGGAATTTGGTGTTTTAAATTACAGAAAACTTGCCAATTTAGGTTGTAAGGGGAAAAAATAGATTTGAATTTGATCCATTGACCTTTCTGGTTATTTTCCTATTTCTAGTCCCCTACAAACAGGGGGATGAAAAAATAATATGCTTTACCTGGATTTGAATCAGGGACCTCTCGCATCCTGAACCTATGTACACCCATAGTAAGCCACTGGCCAGGTAGCAATTTGGTCTCTGCACAGAACCCACATCTAAGACTTAAAACGTTTTGGTGATTTGCAATTATGAGATTTACTGAGAATCACTTTTGTTTAGGTTTAAACAAAGACAAATATATGCCTTAGGATTTGATACATTTTAGTGATTTTATATCTTAGAGAAATCCAAATGGCATTCAAATTCAAGATTATGCAAGATTTTGATACCATTTTTGACCAACGAAACGCCATGTGACCGGACATTTTTCTACCTGAAGAATTGACTCAAATGCAAGAGATTGAATAAAAGATTAATAATAACATTTAAGTGACATGAAATAAAAGATATCCATCTTCTCTAGTGACCTCTTGCCGAACGGAAAAATTGTAGCAGGATGTTGTGTCCATTTCCTATGGGCACATGAGATTGGATAAAATACAAAATAGCTGCCTTGTACATCACAGACTGAAAAATTACAAACTAATAGGATATATTCACCTTCAACAGAAAGTTTTGAGTTTGATTAAAGATTTTGTGCATTTATCCCAATATAAGGCCATTTAAAAAAATTGTTTGTCTCAAAGCTCTCCTCTCTTGAAAAACTAATGCGAAATGCAGGTTTTTTTTAAAGATTTTTTTTTGCGTGTGAGAGAGAAGTCATGAGTGCTATTCTAAATAGAAAAGAGTTCCATATTAACACTCCCTCATATATTTACATGTCAGATACAAAATTAATGTTAAGATTGGCTTATTAAAAATCAGAAACAGAATAAAGAACCAATTTAATTAAATTTTATGTTGCAAGTAAATATAAAAGGAGTTCATATGGAATTTTTGCCAATTAATGAAGAATATTTTTCAAAAAAAAATTAAAAACGGCAAAAAAATATTTTTGTTGACTTTTTCAAAAACTAACGCGCACATTAAAACTAACGCGCACGGGAGCTTTGAGACAAACAATTAATTTTATTTAGCCTAACCGATGAATTAAGCTACAGTATCGGTAATCCATTTTCTAGGGAGTTTTAAGTCTGAAAACTATAATGACATGACTATAAATGGCTTCAGGTGTTTGGGATGATTACATAATATTTATGTTACAGGATCATATAACATGTGTATTGCAGGTGTACATTCATCATCAATGGGGAACGCTCTGCATATAATAGATTCATCAATAATTTCTTAAACAAATCTCGAGTACATTGGCCTTTTTTGATAGAAATGTTTGCGAAAATTTACAAAATTCAAATAGATGTTATACAGCTTCTAAACCTGAGACCTTTTGTGCTTAGTTCAGTGTTTATTTTTTGTATGCCGCTGATGAGTCCCTGCTTTACTAATACCCATCCCTGGCTACTATCATTACTTACTACATTTTCTGGATTCTTTTAGAAAAATTATCTGAAATTTGGCTGTGTTAGGTTTCAAAAGAAGCTATAAAAACCAACCATGCATTAGTAAATACCCTTTTAAAGAATGATTTTGTGGTCAGTATACATACTGGTCAGCTTGAAATATTCTGAATTGACAATAAGTCAAACTAGGACGGTCGGTAGTTTCCATGGTGACAGTGATATATCCAATGAATCTTAGCCCACAGCATTTCTTCCCTTGTATTTGATATTTTCTTTAAGCTTAAACTAAATCAAAATACTAGGAAAGGTCAAACAAGCAAATCTTGCCCGAGTTTTGAAAACAAGTCATTGATATCTTCTGATAACAGCTAGACATGTGCTGTAACAAGAAATATCAGTTAACAATGAATCTATCCTGTCATCCTTTGCATTCCAATTTTATAGTTATATCAAAGAAAAAACTGTGTCAGTATATTGAATTTGAACCTATTGAATCAAAGCTTTTTCAGTAATTCAGCCACTGATCCATCGGGATTACCTAGTAGAATCAGTGCAAATATTTGGATCTAAGGTAGAGGAGCCTTTTCCAGGGATTTCAGTCATTGATCTAGAGATAAAATGACAGGACCAGGGCAAATATTGAATAGTAAATGTCAACATCAAGTCTTTGTTTCTGTTTCCTTGGATCTTAGAGAGTAATGAAACAGGTACTTTGCTTAAAAATTTTGAAACTAGGATCCCTCACAGTCACGCTCATCTTACAAGGTCTTACAAGTGTACATTCTCACAATTTGCTGCCTGGTTACGGATCAGTGGCATGCCCAAAGGGGGGTGGGGTGGGAGGAGGGGACTGGGGGGGGGGCACCTTCCCCTAGTTTGGTGAGTCAGTCGGGGGAATAGGCCCATTCAGAGATCTTGACAATTAAAAAGATAGCAAAGAAAGGGGAGTACAGTAATAAATCAAATGAAAAGAGAAATAAATTGTTTTAAAAATCATTTTTGCTTGCCACTTTTCAAAAGGTTCTTCAAAATATTTTTGAGTGTTCTTTTTTTTTCTTTTTATTCTTATGTCTTGGGGAAAACTGATGGTTGTGCCCCACCATTAAAAAAATCCAGGGCACAACACTGTTAGGGATTTAGTGCTTATATCACCATTCCCACTCTTATTATGTATTTGGTACTTTTTGACATAATTGATCAATCTTTCGTGAGATTAAGTGATTTTATAGGGTAAATTACTCTTGCTTTTGTCGTTTCTGACTATAAGCAAGTACAATATCAAAAAAGAGGAATCCAATAAATCCATTTCAGAAAAAGGTTCCGAGATGCTTGTGACTTTCGTATTTGTTTTGGTTGTATTTGAATTGGTCGACACATAAAAATAGTGCAGACCAGTCCAAAAACTATACTATAATAGAAGCAGTATCATAATGGGATATTATGCCATATTGAAAAAGAAACTAATGCAAGATTTAGTCAGAAAGCGGGTTAGCAGTGTAGCACAGTGGTACTTCACTCGCTTTGCACCAGTGAGTCCCGGGTTCGATCCCCAGTTCAGGAGCTGTATGTTCATTTGGTTTTCAATCCATGGCTGCTTCATTAGAGGATTTCTTAGGTTATCCTTGGTATTTTGCCTTAAGAATTCTTTCTTTTAACCCCAAAGTTACATCTTAAAGTTGTAAATAATCAAACTAAACACCAGCGAATACTCTGAACAACATGCTGTAGAGTTGAATGTATGTGATATATTGATGTCTTCTGGTGTAAACGAAACCATTTAAAATTGTAAATCGTACATTTACAAGTGTGCCGGTACCTACAAATCGTCAGGTTCAAAGGATTAAGAAATACACTCACAAAAAATTAAATACCAGAATGCAAGACTGATCACTTTTTTTTTTCAAAAATGTGTTATAGATGGAGAGACTTTCTTATAGTTAGGGCTACCTTGTGTGTGAAGGACTAAAATGAATCTGCTCCGCAAGAATGAATGTAAGACTGACCCAAGTCCACTTTCTACAAAAATGACCCACTGGAAAGCATTGCAAGCACAAATACTATAGAAAAATCATGTTTCATATGGTAATTGGATATATTAACCTACCCCATGAGCCAAATTTAATAGCATGACTTAAACATCAGACATACTGTGAAGGGTTTTTTTTCTCAAAAACTATTACAGTCGACTTGGGTCACTTTTGCATTCTGATATTCAATTTTTAGATTTGAAAATAGTTTCTCCACTTTGAAATGAACCAAACAAAGCCACTTTGTAGTATCTATCAGGTGGTATAAATATATATGGACCAACATTTTTCTTTTAAAAAGGAAAAAATACTGTTTTAGGTCAGGTATTGTGTATGTATGCTTGTCCAAATTCAGGCATGAGATTGTTCAGCTTTTTCTCTGATTTCAGAGTTTTTGATGTTAGAAATTTGCTGATTTTAGAGTTTTTGATGTTAGGAATTCCACAATTTACTATATTTTCAGCCTGTTTTTAGGTGTTTTTTAAGTACTATTCCAGATTTTTCAGACTTTTTCATGAAAGTGCACTCTCATGCCTGCAAATTTAAGAGTTTGTAATACAAAGTGTGTTTTGTTGGACACCTGCGGTGTTCTATTGAAATTTATTAATAAAGTATATACAATAAACATAATGCCAACTTGTTGTGGATTGTGCCACTCAGTAGGTAACTTTTTGTCACTTATACCTATAGTAGAGAGGTACAAAACAAGTTTGTCCATATTTATATGCTTATGTTATTTCCAGTGCAGCCATTTTAAAATGCTCTGCAGAAATGCTCCTCTTAATTTTGTTTCTAAACCTGTTTATGCGCAACATGTTATCTTTTTTTAAGTCTCTCATTAGCCAACCCTAAATTGAAAAAAATATATATTTGAGCAGTGTTTCACCTTTCAAAGCATTAGATTTGACCTCCTCTAGTTAAACAAAAGTTTTATTTGACCAGAAATGTTGCTCTTAATAAATAGCTAATTGTACATAAAAAATTGTGGGAGCTATTCTGTCAGTTGGTTTGTTGTCACAGATTAGACCTGTTCTGTAATGACAAAAAAATAGCTGCTCTAAAGTTACCTCAGCGAGGTAGCTGATAGTAGAAGCAATAAACACTTTTACTTGGTTAAAAATAGCTCAGATTGGTGCATTTTAAATCTATTTGTTTAGGAAGAAACACATTTTTGTTATAAATCTTTTTTATAATTTATTTGGAATATATTGTTTGTTTTTTTAAAGTGAGGTGTGTTTTCTTGATTCCAAGATATTGTTCATTTTAGGAGTGATAGAGTGAGACAAGGTGTAGATAACCCAGGGGGGGGGGGGGGGGTTAGGACGTGACGTCATGAGATTTTGAAACTCCCATTCAAAAAACTTGAATTTTAAATAATGCTCAAAAATTTCACTTTATGCCCTTACTTAGTGTATAAACATATGCAGACTTCAACCCCAGAAAACTAAAAAGATATTCTGAATATTTTGAAGAACTACTTGTCTTTTTATTTACGCATTGAAATATACGGGCGATACAACGGATGAATACTTATCAAATCTGTGTAAACAGGCCGGGTAAACAGGCAATTTATTACGCGGCCACTGCGTCTGAAATAACCATTAGGAACAAAGAAACAAACAAACAAACACAAAGATAGAAAGCTATATGTGTGAAAAAGCTGAATCAAACTTTCCTTTCTTGGCCAAACTAACCTGAGCCCAGAAAATCACAACCTTTCAAAATATTCAATCAAATTGGCACATGTTTTTCAAGCTTATAAAGGTGTATGGTGTTTTACAATACCTATATAGATTTAATGGAGTATAGGCCTCCTGGTGCATTCATATTAATCTCACATCTTCACTCTATCACTGTGAGTGAGCATGTCGAATTCAACAACCAACTGACAGAATTGAGTTCCAAGTACTATAAGACTGAAATAAGTCATGTCAATGCAAGAAAAATGTATCTGCAATGGCTGCCTTAATTATATTTACTTAGCACCTTGTCACAAAAAATGAAAAGTCCCTCAAAATTTCCCTGCCATAGGTGACACCATCACCTGAAGAAATCATTTCAAGAGCTACTGCATGACCAAAGACGGGAAATGTACAATGTAAATTTATGACAAATGGCAGCTTTTGCAGATACGACTTTCTTGCACTAGCATGTTAAATTTATACCTACTTATCAGACTCCATCCATTTGTTCTTTTACCCATTCCAATGCTACCGTGGCAATGCGTCATCATATCAGGAACGCCTAAGCATTTAGGGCGGAGCTATGATACGCTTACTCGCAAAGAATCCAGTGCGAGCAGTCATGGTAGCGGTAGAGGTATTGGCACAACTTTATTTTGGTTATAATCATGTGATGATCCATGTGGTTTTGCTAACTGTGCCCACTGTGTTACCAAGTGCTATTTGTGCATCATATATAATCTCATGTTTATTTATCACAATATCAAACTGTACCCTGTTCGTCTGAACTACCATTGCTAATCAAGTTCATATTAGGGATGGGCAATGTATATATTTTTGTTCAGATTTTGACAAACCCTCACTGCCAATCAAGCTGGAAGGCAGCTATCAGATTAGGAATGGGCAATATACAGATTTTTGAAAACATCTAGACTACAATTGCTAATCAAGCTGCCTGGAAGATAGCTAACAGATTAGGAATGGGCAATATACAGATTTTTGAAAAGATCTAGACTACAATTGCAAATCAAGCGACCTGGAAGATAGCTATCAGATTAGGAATGGGCAATATACAGATTTTTGAAAGGATCTAGACTACCATTGCTACTCGAGCTCCCTGGAAGATAGCTATCAGATTAGGAATGGGCAATATGCAGTTTTTTTATAAGATTAAGACTACCATTATATTGCTAATCAAGTGCCCTGCAAGATTGATGCGAACTAGGACTGTCATTGTCAACAGTGCACACATATGTTTTAGACAATTTTTATGGTTCACAATTTGATACAAGCTTTGACAGATAAAAGATTTAGTGAAAATAACGAAATATTTTACCAACTTCAACGAGTACAATTGTAAAAGTTGAAGGGAAAACTCAGTGTGATTTATAGTCCATCAAACCAGGAACAATGCCTTGTCTTGACATTAATGACCCCTGACCTAGATATATTCTTTACTGATTCTTACTTAAACATGTAGCATTCGATGTGAAAATATTGTTATATTTTATTATCATATATATGAATAGATGCAAAGTATAGCCCAGAACTGTGGTGTCTATGTTTTGCATGGATAGTATGTCTGTATAAATCAAAACATGGTACCCATATTGAGTTTTAGATGTGTAGTAGTCACATAGATTTCAGAATATGCGCTGCTATTCTATCAATTCCATGATGTAGATTTTGTGAGCCGGTAATTTTTAGCTGGATATGTGTGTAGATAACTGAACACCAATGCTGCATGTAGAGCATGATTTGTAACTTTGATTAGAGTATTAGCCTGCATGGGTCTATTGCATGCAAGTCTCTTGAGTGAGAAAATACAGATTGCATCTTGATTTGAGCTTTGTCGCGAGGTAGGCTTAGCGTTTAATCAAGGTTCTATTCCGCTGCAACAAGTGATGATTTGGGGCAGAATGAAGATCTAGATCAAGTGATAAAATCCAGGTGGGGATAGGGGAACACCGTTTTATCACACATTGACAGCATCATCTAAAAGATAGCTAAAACCATAGTAGAACTTTACCTTTTGGCACTAGGTCTATGCTAAACGTGACATCAACGTTTCAGGGATATAACCTTTAATTTGAAACTAATATATTATTGCACAATGTGATGCTTAATAATTGATGACCAGTATATATAAGTGAACTGTCAGTATCAGGGGGGGTAGGACATGATGTCATGAGATTTTGAAACTCCCATTCAAAAAACTTGAATTTTAACTAACGCTCAAAAATTTCATTTTATGCCCTTAATTAGTGTATAAACATTTTCAGATTCCAAAACCGTTGGGGTTGGAACTTCAACCCCAGAAAACTAAAAAGATATTCTGAATATTTTGAAGAACTACTTCTCTTGTTATTTACGCATTGAAATATACAGGCGATACCACGGATGAATACGAATCAAATCTGAGTAAACAGTCTGGGTAAACAGGCAATTTATTACGCAGCCACCGTCGTCTGGTCAGTATGGTGCCATTCTGCTTATACATGAGCTGAACAGATCTATGATTCTACATTATTGAATTGAACTCTGTTATAATTTGTAGTATTTGGTTGCTGATGATATCACAGGTTGAGTCGAGTCCCTTCCTCAAGATGACTTCAGACATCTTGATGTCATCATGTGAGTGCAAGAAAGTCGTATCTGCAACGCATTCTGTGTGTGATATTTCGAACACCTTGTCGCTTATAAAATACGAAAACTTTAAAAGTCCATCTCTCATATGTCAGTGGCTCTTGAAAATGGTCCTTCAGGTGACACTGTCACATGAAGGACCATTTCAAGAGCCGCTGACCCAAGACTGGACATCATACAGTGTACAATGCAAATTATGACAAATGGCAGCTATTGCAGATACAACTTTCGTGCACTCACATGTGATTTAAACTTAAAAGCACCGCTTTACCAACAGCTGTGACTTGACAAGTCAACTTTCAAAAATCCAAGTTAAGATTTTAGGCAAGATTTTTTATCCTGATAAATTTGTGCCCAATGTTTGTACGCTACCTTGCAATGATATTGTGTTCCCAAAATTAGCATATTCATTAGACTCTTCAAAGTAATTAGTAAGTTGAGAGTAGTCAAGATGTGGTAGTTTTTGGAATTTGGTCATAGACCTGGGCACATAAAACCAAATCATGTCAAGCCACTTACGAGTTGTTTTCTGGACAGAGCCTTAGAATGTTTTTAAGTGATGTTTATTGAGATTCAGGAGCATTCAGGTTTTAATTGTGATTGCACTGGCCCAGTTAGTAAATTTGATTCTGATGCATATTATCATGTACGAGTATGAAGAATTACTACTGTTAATTCAAGTTTTTTGTGCTTACCATGCCTAGGCTTAATCTGATGTTAACAAATGTATTAAGAGTAAAAGAAAGATGTTTTAAATTGATCTGTTAAAGTACTAACCTGTGGTGCAAGAAATGTATGTACTATGAATTGTCAGTTTTCCAATTAATTGTGTTCTTATTTCACTCTGTTCTCTATACATAACAATTCTCTCTTGTGTCTTTTCCTTCACTTTAATCATATGAACTAACACTTTTAATATTTTCATGTCATTTTCAGCTATGTGCTTTCAACGTAAATTGGCATGTTTGTTTTGTGTGCCAATATATTTTAGAATGTTTTATATTTATAAAAGTCGGTGTTGTATCTTTGATTACAAAGCATATTTGAAAGATTTTGCTGCCAAATGGCAAACAATTGAAAGATCAAATAGATCCAGCATTCAAAATTCCCCGCTCTAAATTGTTGGACAGACTGAATTGTACATGCCAGAGTTTATAAATATAATTATTTTACATATTTTATTTGACTATTTGGCATGAACCTCTTGTAAAGTCAGAATTTTGACTTTGACCTACAGGTCAAAATATGTACTTGTATGTAAAAGTTGTGTTCTGATAAAATTCAAACCTTCATGGATTTGAAATGATCATGTCTTATTACACTCTTTGCACAATATAGCTTTTATTTAAACTCTTAAAATATACTAAAATACTAACTTTTACTAGATGAGGTCGCACTAGAATTGTTTATTAAATAAAAACTGTAATGCAAAAAAGGCATGTTCTATTTGCAATAAGATTGTCCAGGTGTTTACTGGAGGTTTGTGGTGGATGTTGCATATTTGATACACAATGTTTGTTTAAAATAAAAATTCAAGGTCTCAATCCATTTCTTAGTTTCCAATGAGAATGTTTGCGTTTGCAATAATAACCATGTTTGTATTTTTTTCTTTTTCTTCATGCATCCCAGATCCACGTTGGAGAGCTCCAGATCTTCAAGAAGTTATTGAGTATTTAACCAATGAAAATGAAGCTATTGTAGCAAACGCTGCGGCATATTTACAACATCTCACATACGGCGATGATGCCATGAAAAACAAAACGAGGTATGTGTCCGGTTGACTCTATTAGTTATAATGAAACGATTTTTGAAAATTAAAAAGGGTCCAACCTCTCTTAAAAAAACAAACCTAATTAAAAAGAATCAAGCAAGTTTTGCCTCCAAATGCACTTCAGATATAGTAAAAAATTCAGAACAGATTTTCTGACTTTCTGATATATATAGATATAGGCAAAACAATAATTTATTGGACAATGAAAACAAATATCCAGACTGCAGGGTCCCGTTACTTGTTATAGCAACCCTCACTCTGTAAAATTGTTTATTGTCATAATCATGGGTGTTTTAACATTGACATTTGCCTGTTGCTTTTCACCCTCTCTACTTGCAATCTTTATTATAAACAAAAATCCAGAGTACAGGGCTCTTATTGTTTATAAATGCAAACCCTACCCTGGATTTTTGTTAACATTGTCCTATAAATATTTGCTCTGCCTATAGTAACCTGTTTCAAAAATAACAAGACTTTTTTCAGACCGACTCTTCTTCATTTTCCAATTCAACCTCAATGAAGATTATTAATCCTGTATTTTTTTTTGCTAACAGGGGTCTTGGTGCAATCCCAGCTCTGGTGGAACTCCTTGGCAATCCAACGAGAGAAATCTATCGTAGCGCATGTGGCGCCCTCAGAAATATCTCATTTGGCAAGAACAATGTGGATAATAAAGTTGCAATTAAGAATGCTGGTGGTATACCTGGCTTAATACGATTGCTGAGAAGTACTGAAGACCCAGAGGTGAGTTCAGATAAAAGGTTAAAAAGCTCTTGCAGTCAAAAGGTTAACAAGTCGCTGAACAACCGATTTGGGATGAGAATGGGTTGAGTGTAGGCCGGGTACCAGCCCGTCATGAGCTTACCCAGGTTCAAAATTTGACAACCGATTACCCGAACTGGACATTAAAATCATAGAATTTTGAACAAAAAATTTTGTTTTCAACAATTTATGATAAAATCATCATCTGATTGAAGTAAACAAGATAAATCATGACCACAAGCACCGAAAAATCAAATTTTTAGGAGTAATTGAAACATCCTATGGTCGTAGTAGACCCATCCAACTTCCCGTTCTAACCTTGTAAATGCTCAATTACCAATACGGTCGGGTACCCAACCGAAAAGTAAGTCGGGTACCCGGGTAGCAAATTACCCGAAAAGTCCCAGGCCTAGTTGAGTGTATAGACTTATCCATTTAACACATTCCTACTCATTACTCTCCACAATGCAGCCAAAATAGATTCACATTTATTGCTGATTTCAAATCAACTTCAATGTGAACCAAGATATTGCATATTGAATGAATGACAAGACTTTGATTTGAAGTTAGTGTAATTGTGTACCAATTTGGGTGGATCAAGTGGATGGCCCCAGTAATGCTGAAAATTGAGGTGTAGGAGTGAGTGGAAATATTTTTTTCTACATCAATTTATTGCTTCTCGGCCTTTAGGCTCAGATCATGTGTAGTATCTGTTCTTTTCAGCTTAATATCTGAAACGCCACTCAATGAGTCGCTTTATCAGCTTTGAGCAAACATAGATTACTTATTAACTTTATCCTTATGTTGTTGAATAAAATCTATTACATAATTTTAAATTTAGCTACTATGGTCAACATTTGATTCAGATTTAAGAACACTTTATATTTCTCCTTTAGTACCATTCCATATTGGTCAGAATGTACACCTCCTGCCTGCCAAAAACATGCTATTACATAAAGGGATTACCCATGATTTTACAAAATTTAAAAAGTCTACAGAATCATTAATTTGTACCTACTGAATAGTGCAAACAGATTTAAAAGTCGGAAATCAACATAATTCTTTTTAAAAATGAGCTTATTCATTTTTACTCACAGTATTGCATTTGTGTCCCTTTTCCAACTTTTATACTCCTTGGCTAAAGTTTCTTTAAACTATCAATCTTGGACAATAATAAGATATGTTTCTCTTTTATTTTGAGATTTTCACCTCAAATAGAGCATATATTAAATTATATTGGATTGATTTTGATCTGGTATAAAACTGAAGGGCCAAGTATACTTTAGATCCCATCCAAAATGTTAGGGTTCTGGTAAGGGTATGTTTATGGTTAGGGTCGGGTCCCAGTTAGTGAGTTAGGTCGGTCCCAGTTAGTGAGTAAGGGTCGGGTCCCAGGTGAAGTTTTTGATGGGACCTAAAGTATACCTTTTCCAAATTGAATCAAGGCAACAGTGTCATTCAGCTACCAACTGGAATTTACAGTTTCAGGTAACTGTAAATTCTGAGATGGAAAAAACATTTGTCTGTAATTTCAACATGTTTATGTTTTTGAGAAAACAACCACAGTGGTAAGCTTGTATGGGAATGCTGTTCCTGTAAAACCAAAAAATATTGTCATGTGTGGGAAAAAGTGAAATTTTAAATCGGGATGATGTGCAATTCCTTTAAATCATTGATGCATTGTGTCCCCAAATAGGGGCTTGCTCTTGAAATAAGGAAAACATATGAAATATCATAAAGTGACCAGTTAGTATGGGGAGAATTTGGACTTTAAGGTCTGTATGCACAAAAGAGGTGTAAGATTTAGACTGGGTTTAAAGTTAAAATTACTAGTGCTATAAAAAGGACCTTTGGTAACATATTTGAACTACAAACGACTTTAAAGATCCAACTATAAACCTTACAATCAACACAAAATATGACAATATTGTTCAACGATAATATATTTAGCTGTGAGTCAAAATTTGCATTAAACCAGGTCTAACTTTAAACCTTGTCTAACTCTTAAACCTCTTTTAAACATACAGACCTTTATGTTGTTTCCTTGCAGAAAAATGCTTGAGAGTTCATATATACTAACAATTTGTGTACATTTTAGGAAAATATTTTAGTTCTCAACAAAAATGTAGAATAATTATTTGACTCATAATTGTTCAAGATTTTTGCTACAATCCCATCCCAAGGCTCTGTTTTATCTCTTCATGTGAGTATAACAAAATCGTATTTGTAATGGCTGCCTTATGTTATTTTTATTCAACAACTTATCATTAATGATTTAGAATGCAAAAAATTCCTCATATTCTCTCTGCCATATGTCAGAGGCTGTTGAATGGTTCTTCAGGTGACACCCTGAAGATTCATTTCAAGAGCCACTGACCCAAGACTGGACATTATCCAATGCAACATTTTTGAAAAATGGCAGCTATTGCAGATATGACTTTCTTGCACTCATGTAACAATCTGCAATTCATATGATATTCTTCTGAGATAGAGTTTGTTTTGTTTTCATTTTCTGGATATGTTTTGCTATCATTGTCTTGTATCAAGTCGGAGTACAATTACCCTATGCTAATATGACGTATAGTCTCATGTGAAAGTTGTTCATACAAAATTGACAATGATCTTGTATAGTTTTTAAATGGTTTAGTATTTACATTAGGGAATGATCAATCTTTCAAGGGTTTGATTTGCAAGGTTGTTCTGATTTTGAAATCAAAAGGATTTCTTTGGCAAAACAAAATGATAGTTTGTAAGGGTGTCTTTACTTTACATTTTGAAAATTGTATTATGTACTATAAGTTTTAAATTAGTTAAATTTAGATAAATGTATACATTTTTAGAATGGGGAAACTATTTGTATTTCTTGCTAATCAGTATTTTTCACATTGTATTTTTTTCAGACACATGAATTAGTGTCAGGAACTCTCTGGAATTTATCATCTGTGGAGGTAAGTCATGGACTATTTACTCAATATTAATTAAGAACATGGGTTTTAATTAAGAACATGGGTTTAGCCAGGATTTGAAAGTAGGGCGTCCAAATTTGCGGCCAGGCGAACAGGCCGACTTTAATCAAGACATCGTGACGTCAGCATGATTAATATTCATACTTGAAAAAAAAGAGCATGATTATGTTATACCAACATGGCGACCTTCCGACAAACGAACGAAGACACAACGCGATATAATGCCCATTTTGAAGTATATAAATTAAAATAAATTGATCAGATTCTGTGATGATGATAATTATTGAAGATAAATTCTAACATTCAACATTGAATTTCATATAGTAAAATGCATTTTTGGACGCCTTATTGGACGGCCTTTGCATTTTACAGGGTGTCCATTTTTGTGATCAGCCGTCCAAATAATGGTTGGACGGCTCTCTGGCTAAACCCTTGATTAAGAATTCAACTAATTAGTTAGGGTCTCAATATGCATCAGCATAGTATACAAATATATACCGACTTGAAGATCTCTGGTTAAAACTATGAACCTGAAGTGACTAAAATAGCAAAGTTTTAGTCACTGAAGGGTCATAGTTTTAATCCAGAGATCTGAAAAACTCGGTATATATTTGTTTTATATACCGCATTAATAAATTTCTGATTTCGGTAATTTCAAGGAATGCGTTCGTAGGTAAGTGCGCGCAATTACTTACGCGTATCAGTTTGATAAGCGCGTAATTTCGTGCGTGAAAGTTATTTCGCGTATAAGGTAAATGTTGTGAGCGCTATATAGTATTTCCGAAAGTGCTAAATAGTACTTTCAAAAGTACTATTTAGCGCCATATAGTACTTTCAAAAGTACTATTTAGGGCTTTCATCTTTCTGGTTAAAGCTATTTGAAGTCATGTGATCGGGTTTCATCCAATCAACTCTGTTAAATTTATTAATGCGGTATATAATATCTACCTTGCTTCGATGGCTAAAGCCATCCTGGCAGGATAAGAATCAATCAATCAATCACTAAAACTTATAGGGCGCCTAAATCAAAACATTGTTCAAAGGCGCCTTGGCACAAGGAAATAACTACTGTCCATACGCTACATTAAAAAGATGAGATTTCAACAGTCTTCTGAAAATTGTGATAGAGTTTGCATTCCGGATATTGGCAGATGATAAGAAGATGTGGTCATATGGATGCATCATTGTTGGTTTGTGATTTGTAACATGCTGGAATCCTTTCAGAATGCAATAAATGTTTATTGCATAAACATTTCCAAATGTATACATAAATATTTATAAACAATTCCAAACATTTGCATAAACATTTATAAACATTTCAAAATGTTTCAAGTTACCAAAAATCTAAACAGCATAAACGCATTTCCATGAATGCAGCGCGGAGGTAATGTGCTAATTTGAATATCAACTCTTGGTTGACAATGAATCAGTAACGGTATGCTCCTTCACAAGGAGTTATTATTGATTGATTTTATTGTATATAGAGAGTTTTTAGTGCTTTTAATGGCATTTGATCCATTTTGACCCTGGTTTAAAGCAACAAAAATGCAATTTGGCAGCCATTTTGGGCCTTCTCATTAATACCTTTTGAATATTGAATTTGAATATGTGAATGATATGATTTGAGGACAAATGATCTTGTTAGAACCCAAAATGTTTCTTTTTATTGATTGTTTGTGATATTAGGCATTTGAAAAAAAAAAATTGGTAAACTTTTATAAAATTATCTAATTGGTGGCCATTTTGAATTTTGATTTTAAAACATGCATATATTTTCTAATTGTAAAGCAAACATGTTTTGTAACTCCTGAAGCTGTTCCTGACTAATGTGATAAAGTGGTTTACAATTTATTCAGAGCTGTTTTTTGATGAAATTAGGCTATTTTGGTGGCCATTTTGAAAAAAGTACCCTCACAGGCTCATCCCTAGGCATTTTTCAGAGAACCCAATTTCAAAACCTCATTTTTTTTTAAGGATCCCAAAAATACTTGTCTCCGAAAATTCCCCTGGGGGAGGGGTTGGTCAGCACAGCCCATGGCCTATGTAATTGAAAGGCTTATACTCTACTATTTGTGAGAAATACTGACATTTCTCTATCTTTGTTCTATTCACTTGCAGCCTCTGAAGAATCAAATACTTGACGATGGGTTAACAGTTTTGACAAATAACGTACTCATTCCTGAATCGGGCTGGACTCCTGATAAATCTCAACAAAGCCAGTACAGTCAGAATGGAATACCGTGGTCGACCACATTTCGTAATGCTACAGGATGTTTTAGGTATATTTGTGTTTAATATTCAGTTTTACTAATCCATAGGCCTTGAATTCAACACCTACTTGAAGCTTGTATTTTTTCAAGTTGTGTTACTCACACAGAAAATATGTTTTATTTGCGTGCATTACCTTAAGCAGTTAGGGTGGGGTTTTTTGCCTAATAGACCCACCAGGTATACACTATATGCAGCACTCCAAGAAGGAGCATTCGCACAGGGGACCAACAGCAAACCACGTAGCGATTACATTCAAGTTCATTGCCCATGGAAATACATGGCTGTTTGATCACCATTGAAATAGTTTTCACTTATAACAAATGCACATTATTGGTGGTGCTATTTAAAATCAAGATTCCAGGTTTAAGAATCTATGAGCAATAATTTTGTCATTTGAAAATTTTATAAGGTAAAGGAGACCAAAAATAAATTTCATGCATACTAAAATTTAACACTGTAGTCTCAGTTAGAAATAAGTGATATAAACTAGCTTTAATTACTCTTTATTTGTTGTCATTTCTAGGAACATAAGTTCAGCTGGTTTTGAGACCAGAGCGAAGATGAGAGAATGCCAAGGTCTCGTTGATTCACTTGTACACGTGTTAAAAGCAGCCGT
>JXSR01S074752.1:75472-88230 GCA_000969725.1 Ophiothrix spiculata | reverse complement strand
CTCAAAATAATGTACGCCCATCCATTATGAGACGATAGATGACAGGCAAAACAATAAATCGCCATCTTTTATTCTCATTCTTAGTCACAAATTTGAGTCATTTTTTAATCAAAAACGATGAAAATTATTGCCAAAAACTATAAACATTATCATTGGAAAAACGTACACCCCTATAATACATTCAAACATGAAACATTCCAAACCCAGTAAAGCTGTTCGCGCCGGAGGTGTGCGTATACCTGCATCGCGCCGTGATTTTGAACGCGCGGCTCCACTGTATTTCACGCTGAACGCACTGTCATCTATCGTCTCATAATGGATGGCCAAAATTACCTTATTAGGAAGTAAAATCGCACTCAGTGACTAAGAAATTGATATATCGGCCTGGTGGGCTTGTTTCAAAATTATCCATGCATGACAGTTGAAATCACACATTTGAAAGTTATGGCATCACCCGGGGAGGGGGCTACTTAGTACAAAAGGGAATATGGGGACGTGCCGCAAATTCGGGTAGCAAAATCAGGGTTTTCCGGTATTCCAATCGGTCCTTTTTCTTCGCAAAATGTGGTATTTTGATGGGTTTTCTTTTAAAAATTTGTGCCAAATGCTGCAAATTTGATTGAACATTTCTTCTCAAAATGTTAGAAAATGTTACCAAAATAGAGCAAATTTGAGCAGAAAAAATGAGATTTTTGATTAAATTTGGTTTAAAACTTACAAGATTTGGTATATGGATGGGTCAATTTTTCTTAAAAAGTGGTATTTGGATGGGTGGCTTTCCAAATTTTCCAGAGGCGTGTCCCTACCCGAACCAAATTTGAGTGCCCCCCCCCCCAGGTGGCATCATTGCGACAACTACAATTAACATTCTGAAACTGGTTTCATTCTGTAAGATGTTGCGCATTAACAAAAAAAAGCATAAATAAAAAGGGGAAAAAAGACCTGAAATATGAAATCTAAATTTCTTTGGTGATATTTTTCATTGAGGAAGCACGCACAGATAGTAACGAGCCAAGGTTGTGCTGGAAACAGTTATCTTTGAAACATCTGAACAGAGAACACTCCTACTCACTTAAAAGCTTTCAATTCAAAGCTTAAATGGACACTGATTTGAAGACAGATTTCTCTGTGAGTTGAATATATGGCTCCTGGGGAGACTTCTCAAGTCTGGTTTGGGTAGGGGAGTGCTTACACAATTCTTTGTAAAGATTGGCACCGTAAAAATTAAGAGGTAAAAAAGGGATGTATATGTCTTAATTTCAAGCTGAATTAGTTCATTTTACATAAATTACATCATTTCCATGACTTTTCCCTTTTCAATAACTTAATCACTAATCTGTGTGTCTTTTTTTAATTGTGTCATTAAAGACAAAATTGCACATTCTTTTATGAATTCTTGAAAACCAGACCCACAGAAATTATACATTTGGTCCCATCAAAAACTTGATCCTAATCTTTATCCTAAAAACAATGTTAACCTATACCAAACCCCAAATTGAACCTAACCCTAAACTCTAACCCCCTTATAGCCACTAAAATACCACACTTGCAATAATAAGGACCCTGAATACGGTACCCATGTTTGTGCGATGTCCCCATACCCACTTTTGCACTAAATATCCTCCCCGGGAGTGCCGGACACTGCTACAGAAAGAACTCCTTCACATGCACTTAAACATCTTAATGGACACAGATTTTACAGCAGATTTTACTCGACGATGATATCACAATCAAGATTTTTGTTTTTAATCCAAAATTTCCTTTTACAGAAGCATGTTCACTGCTGCTCTAAGAGAGCTTTTCTATGAAAGAGATTGTATAACATGTTTTGTCTTTAAAACGATGGCAGTAATGGGGATGGCATAGGCTATACCAGGATGGCCTTTTAATGGTTGACACCGGGTGCGGTAATTGGTAAAAATAGGCTGATTTTGTGGGTTTTGGCATGAAACCCGGATTGCGTAAGCTCCCTCCGCACACCCCTGGCAAGACGCATGATTTATCTTGTTATCTGGCATCGGAACAGTTCTGTTCATTTAAAGGTCCATTTTGATTTCTGATTAAAGCATTGTCCCTTTTCGATCTAGTAAGAGAGGTATCTTACAACACAAAATAAACGCATGCTGAAAATTTCATGTCATTTCAATAATTCGCTTTCAAGTTAACATGGTTAAGAGCTTTACAAACTTTTAGAAATCTTCATAGGCTTACTGTCGATATCGGGGCCCGGGCACTCAACAGTAAGTAGAAAATTACATTCTCTTTCGTGGTTCTACAGAATGCATACAAATTAGCAAAACCTGTTTTAAGATCTGTACCATATATTAGTCAAAAATCTTAAGTTTGATGACAGTGCTTGTGGAGATGAAATGTGGATCATGAATTGTCCCTTTAAGACAAGATTTTTATCTATATCATTGAAATATTACTAAAAATAAGTCGGCAAGTACAAATTCTTAATTTTTACCTATTTTGGAAACAATTCAAAAATGTATGTAAGTATCAAAAGGTGGGATAACCAATCCCCGACAATTGATTCAAGATTTTGACAAATTCAAAGTTCAAAGCTTTATTTCCATTCAAATCACAAGTAACACATGTAGCAAATAAATAGAAAAAGTTAAAAACAACCATGGAGGAGTTGACTGGGAGGCCAGAAAGGCCTGTAAAGAAGTCTTCACCTTGGGACACTTAAGGCTGGGGTAGACCTTCAACTAGCCTAAACAGTTTTTGTACTCTAACTCTCAAACTAATTGCATAAACTATATACAAGTATACATTTTTAGAAGCGGATTTTTACTCTGAACATATTGGTGATATTGGTTTTTGACCAAAAATGTCAATTTTGGCAAAAAATGCCACAAACCATATTTTTTGCCCCCAAAATGTCAAAAATAGGTCATAAAATGCAAAAAATTCCACCCCTGCCACCACAATGGCAATTTTTTGTCTATTTTAGGCAATTTTTAAAAAAATAAGATAAAAATCAAAAATTTGAGAAAACCCTCCCTAGACATTTGTTTCTAAATTCCAAACAGAATGAAAGTTCAAAATTTCACAAAAGCAAAATTTAGTTAGGTTTTCCAGAAATTGGGAAAAAAATATGTTTTTTGGCATTTTTTGCCAAAATCTACAATTTTGGTCAAAAACCAATATCACCAATATGTTTCAGGGTAAACATCCGCTTCTAAAATGTATACTTTTATATAGTTTATGCAATTAATTTGAGAGTTCGGGTACAAAAACAGCTGATACCAGTTGAAGATCTACCCCAGCCTTAAGAGCAACACAAATGCATACTATAATCATGGTATACAACAAGACAGGACAACGATATGCTCAAAAATCAAAATACATGAAATTTGAAAAGCAAGAGTAAGTTAAAAAGTTCACAAAAATTTAACAATGTCATTTTAGCTTGGCTTTGAAAAAAGTGGTGGAAAAATGTTTTTTTGCACTTTTGGCCAAAACCAAATTTTAAAACTGACATTACCATCATATTCAGCATGTTTATACACTCCACTTGCTATTTAAGGTTCTAAAATGTAGTCAAAACTGGCACAAAAACAAAGTCTCCAACAATAAGATTACAGTAATATTTAGACAATAATAACTGCGCACCATCTTTTTTGAGGTCATTGTTTAAAATCGGAGGTGTTTGTTTTGGGCCGAGGTACTTTTCTGAGGGAGCGTAGCTCCCGAAGAAAAGTACCGAGGCGCAAAACAAACACCAACGATTTTACAATGACCAAATTAAAAGATGGTGCAAAGTTATTATTGTCATTAATACCCATAATTTTATCTTTAAAATCCTTACTGATTTTGACCAAAAACGGGTGAAAATCATAATTTTATTTAGTTTGTTTCTTTGCCATCTGCTAAAATATCGATCGGTCTAGGCACTGCGTCCGCGTTGCGTTTAGTCAAACGCGACCTCCGCGATATCATTACGTGCGCGTAATACTGCGTTTAAAGCATACGCGCTACGCGGGTCATTAACAGAAGTCATTGTTACCTGATAATGACCGCGCAGTAGTTTGCGTAAAAGTAGAAATAATCTTACTAGATTGGATCGCGCTATTACGCAGGTTATTAATATTCTATATACAGTAGGATTATTTCCAAAGGGGCTGAAAGCAGTTAGAGAAGAAACGAAAATGTTCATAACCTCAAATCTGAGTTCAACCTATGATTTATCACAGATAATTTACATGACAAGCATTGCTTTTGACTTCATCTATACAAATTCTCACTCTGTAGCTTAAGCACCTACCAACAAATGTTAAATTGTCAATAAAGAATCTAAATTAGCTATCATTAGTAAGTTTACAACAGAGAGTGAAAAGTTATCATTTAAACATGATTTAATATAACTACCGACCCATACCCAACCCCTGCCCCCTCCCCCTACCCATACCTCACCAATCGAACCACAAAACCTCTAGGGCAAATATCACATCTATTGAGCTAATAACAAACGATAATAGAGTTAAGTTTACAGCAACATGTCAAACAATAACCAGTCCCATGCGGTTGACCACTTAAATGGCAGATTAATACTGCCAATTACTAACGCATCAAGCACATTAAAAACGAAAGAGGGTGCTAATGCTTGATTGCTTCCTGCAATGTCCCTGTACACCGTATTAATTTTGTGATTTGCCAAACTTCCACAAAGGGGGAGGGGGACAGCTTATTATGAGGGCGCTATACCTGTCAATACAACGGGATAGGATTCCAACTTTATTCTATTTGTCAAACTTCTAATTAATAGAATTTTTTTATGATGGCGCTATACCTGTCTACTTATCAGGGATAGGAATCCAGGATTACTAAATGCAGCTGAAAGTTAGTTGAGTGAGATGTGGGCACACTGTTTTATGAGTTCAATGATTAGTTAAATTTCTCCTTGTATATGCATTTACTTAGGAATAGTTTCTCATGATTTGCTTAAGATACATACTTATTTTGATCAAAAGTTTGATCAAATGAGAAAGCAAACTACATCTGCAAGATGAGTGAGTCCTTCACGCCTTATGTAGCTGTATCAACGATTTCTAATATTGTACATCTGCAATTTATTAAATTCCCATTCTTGTTACATTTTATGCTTTCTATCACTTTTAACCCTCCCTCCTGTGATTGTTTACATTACATTGTTTAAGCGATTTATCAGGACTGTTCCTTCAAAATTGTCTAAGCGATTTATCAGGACTGTTCCTTTAACAACTGAAATTCATATAATCCAGTTCAATTTAAACCACATGTTTTTGTGAAAGTCACCCTGAAATGGTGTAACCAAGCAACCGTCGATTGGTAGTTGACGAAACTCGAACTAGATTCTATAAATTTCATTTATCATACATACATGTTAGTTTTCAAATGATTTTGAGTTGGGCATAACTTTAAAATTAACCTACGCACATATCTTGTGACATATACTTAATTGGAAGATCTTGGACCTAAATGGAAATAAGCTTCATTGGAGGCTTTCTTAGGTTATCCTTGGCAATTGGCCTAAGAATTCTTTCTGTCTTTATTTTATTATGGTAAGAGATAGCTGTGTAGATGTATATTAAAGTTATTTCGGTAGTAGGTATATGGGAAAAAAATGAAATTTCTTTGTACTTACAGATGCAGCAAAACCACTCCAATCAAAAGCCAAACGTTGGGTTTGAAGGTAATGTTGTGACTGGCAAACTGGAAGGTTTTGACGAGGTCGAGAAGATCAGCAGAAACGTCTCGTAGCGAAAGCTGCATTGGCAGCAAAATGTCGGATAAACTGTGAAGAGAATAGCAAAAAATAATGATAAAAGACTCCACAATGCTCAAGCTAGCTCAATCAGTAGAATGTTTGGTTGCGATAAGGTCTCTAGTTCAAACCTACACGTTGCCAAAGTTGAGTGTGCTTAACTGTTGCATAGAAAAATGAATGAAACCCAGGGAGCTGATCCTGGCCATCACAACAAGGTAATCGACATATCAGCTGGTCATGCTTGCCGCAACATTTTCCCACGTGTGACAAGGTCAAGTTTGCGCATTTGAAATTTTTTATGTCATGCTGGTTGAGCGATAACCATGAAAGACACTCTGAAACCATTCAATACATTCAACCGCTTGGGGAAGCGGTAGAGCGCAGCGGTTTTTCCCTCGCTTTGCAGCAATGAGGTCCCGGGTTCGAGTCCCGCGCCCAGCGCTTTATGTGCATTTGGTTTTCAGTTCATGCTCGCTTCCGCAGGCTTTTTCTCCGGGTCCTCCTGTACTAAAACTGAATATTAAAGAAAGATCTAGGACCCCAATGGAAATAAGCTTCATTAGAGGCTTTCTTGGGTTATCCTTGGCTATCAGCCTAAAAAACTCTTTCTTTACTTCAAGTACTTACACTTTGTTAAGCTTATTCATCACAATTCTCCTCCTGATCGCCATCTGAGATTTGGAATCAACAGGCGGCAGAACAATGTCTGCTTCAGCTTTCTCCTAAGAAGACACAAGAAAAAAATGCAAGCCCGTAGCCAGGGGAGGGTGCGGTGGGGGCGTCGCACCCCCTCCCCAAATTTGACAATGTACAAAAAAGGTCCACAAAAATTCCTTAAATGTCCACCAAAAAGAACACCCCAAACACTAAAATATGTAAATGTGGGTTGTTTTTTAATAAAATACTACACAAAATGCTTGAACAACTGCTAAAAACCTTTTTTTTTTTTGCTTGTCACTTTGTCAAAACCACTAAAATTAGTTTAGGGTTGACCAAAACAATTTTTTTTCCTTCAAAAGGTCCACCTGTTGAAAATCCGCACCCCCCTTGAAAAAATCCTGGCTACATGCCTGAGAAAGTGTGTACACTTTTTTCAATATTTCCACAGCAGCTTGAAATAGAATTTTCTCTCTCTCTCTCTCTATCACATTAAAACCAAAGGCAATTCATGCATCATAATTTAATGATTCTGTATCAATATTGATCACAGATTTGAGGTTTTCCTTCCGAAAATCACTGGGTGTCAAAATTCCATTCTGCAACGGACTGACAGTGAAAACAGATACTAGCATAAAGTGTACTCACAGTAAGACTCATTTGAAAGAACAGTCTAAAGTATCTACAGGTTTTTTATATACACTCCCGGTCAAGAGTGTTTGCGCACAAAACCTTTAACCAGCCATATCTCGAGAACCATTTATCATTTGCATCATCTTTTTCTGATTTCATATTTAATGTATATAGATCTAAAGAACTCAACAGCAGGGATGGTTATGGCTTTTTGTAATTTTGCCTGAATTTGCCTGAAAATGTGAATTTCCCAATACTTATGTACAGTGAAGATCGAAGCATGTTTGCCTGAATTCAGGCAAAAACCTGAAGATAATCATGCCTGCAACAGGAATTGCATTCACCGCATTCAAAAATATGGCGTGCTAAACATGTATACTTTCTTCTGCACATTCAAAACGGAGTTTAAATATGTAACTGCACATTTGTTGGAAAACGTATAACGTGGAAATGTTCTTTACGGTAACCCGGTGATAACGATCATTGAATAATAAACTAAATAGGTACATATCAAAAATTTTGTGTGGTGACTTATTCTGACAACATTTTGTTGATGTAGCTCCTTCCCTTTTTTGTGATTGTTAAAACTTGTTGATACCTCCTCGTATTTAGTAGAGTGTTCACCAATTGCTGTAAAGAGTGGCATGTTCTTCCATCTCACTATGAGGGCTCAAATAGTGTCCCCAACATAACTTTCTTTTAGATCATCCCACTTTTGTTGACATTAGGGGTTTTGTGCTTTAGATGAACTAGAATAGCTCCGATCCAGTTGATGGACATGTGGTTACAGAATATGAGGCCAAAAAAAATATTGTTGTCTTGCCCTCAGCGAACGACCCTATTCAAAAATTTAAAAAAAAAAGGTCGGGAAAGCACCCAATTTTGCTCAGATTGGGTGTTTTTTGAGAAAATATTTTGAAAATAGTGGAAAATGCACCCAAATTTCATAATTTAGGTGCTTTTTAAAAAAACTATTAACAAAAATTATTTTCCAACCGACCGACTCATTTTTTCAGAAATTCCACTTGAGAGCAACACAACAATTTTTTTGGCCTGATAGTTCATTTCTCAGTCTTTGTCATAACCGAGTAGCACATTGATCTTTGAGGGGGTTTCCTGCTCAGGATTCATAGATTTCTTGTTCTTTCATTGAAAATCATACTGGTGTCACAACAGTGGTGTGTGCAGCAATTTTTGACTGGTGTGGATAGATACGAAGTTCCCCCGACTAATGAGGCCCAAAAGTACACCCAAAATTTGTTGGCGTAGCTTTTGAAAATTGACAAGCAAAAAAAAAAAGGTCTCACAATTGCACACACGACTCATATCAATATGAATTTCAATTTCTCAACAAAAATTAGATGACGTAATAACATTGTTAACCATTTTTTAAACATTTCCACCAATTTTGTTTTTCATGTTTAGTGGAAAATGCCACTGACGGCCCCTGTTCTTTCCCCCAACTACCTCTTTTACCCCAACTTTTCTCGTGACTGGGGGGGGGGGGATTCAGCCACCAGTCCCCTCCCCTTTGCGCCTGCCACTGTGTCACAATATTGCCCTAGTGGGGGGAGGGGGGAGGGGTCATATGACAAAGAGGATTTCCCCACAACCCTGAATGAAGAAGTTCAGGCAATCAAGCAAGTTGTTGGAGCAAGAAGGTTGGATAATTTTCAGTTTACAATCAAGCACAATTACTCCAAATTTGGTCTCATGGTGAATCATAATGGTAGCAAAGTTCACAATCTCTTTGTTCAAGTCTGTGGTAGACAAAGCTCTTTGAAAAATACAGCTTGCATGCCGTTGCTATTCAACCTGGTAATTTTCAAAGCAGACTTCCTGAAAATATTTGTTCAATATTACTCTCATAAAAATGTTCAGTTTATGAATAACACAGGTAGCCGATTTCACTAACATTAAGCGATCGTTGCTAACGCCGTTTTGATCGCTAACTCCAAAAATGATCGCTAAATAGCGAGTATTTTGAACAATTTTGCGATCATTTTTTGAGCCAGCGATTACAACGGGAGTTAGCGGTCATCTCTAAGCATTAGTGAAATCAACCCCAGGTATCTGAGAAAGTACATGTACTCAAGAACAAGAATGAGCTTAGTAAAAAAATGAAAAAACATACAAAATTTTATATTATATATACCTCCTTGACATCATCCACCAACTTTGCATCGGTCTCCTGGCTTTCCGTCTCATTCTTCTTCCCTTTGGCGGGTACAGGTTTCCCAAAATAGAAGTCCCTGACTTTGACAGCAAATTCCTCTGTTTCTTTCCTAAGTTTTTCAATGTCGGGGACTGGTTTAGAAGGTGGTGGTGCAGGTTCTGTTGAATGTACAAATAAGTGAAGGTTTTGGTGAATAGATCTGGCAAGATTATTGATAGAACAAACATGGCATATTATATTGTTTTACTTTGACAGAACCAATCACTAAAGAAAGATCTTGCCCGCTGGAAATAAGTTTCATTCAAGGCTTTCTTGGGATATCGTAAGCCTACAAAATGTTTTATTTTTCTTTCTGCAGTGTGTTCAAACCCTGGTGCCAATATTTGAGTGTAAGGAGTAATGTTAGGTCAGTGAGCAAGGGGCTCGCTTGTAGTGCAGAAGGTCCTGTATTCACACTCTGGCGGTGCCAAAGTTTGGGTATAAAGAGTAACGTTAGCTGAATGAGTAAGGTGCTCACTTGTGGTGTGCAAGGTCCTGTGTTCAAACCCTGGCGGTGCCAAAGTTTGAACATGGACAAGGAACTAATAGCTAATAGTCTTGTGGAAACCTGTACAAAGTTGGTGAGCTGATTCCAGCTGCCATGGTTTAAATGTGGGCGAGAATCAATCAACCAATCAATATATTGTACTTGCATGACATGCATGCATACCACATGAAGGAGTCTATTCATACAGTGGACCAACAGCTTAACGTGACTTCAGAACTACTAGCAAGTAAAGTTTCTTGCCCAACGAAACAAGGAGATGAAAACCGCCACGCCTGGGGCATAAACCAACAACCTCTGTATTTACAAGATCCGTGCTCTAACCGCTCGGCCACGCTCAATGTTCTGCGAAAAAGATAACTTTGGTGGTGACATTTCCAGTAAATAGCGGGGACGATCAGTTTCTATTAAGCACAATAACAAGAAAAATTTTTCTCTCCTTTTTTACAGTAAACGGTCCCAATAGAAACACATTGCATGTTGGAAAACATGTGTAGCACATACCTAGCAACAAATTTAGGGATACTCCTACCCCTCCCCCGTCCCCTGGAAAAACATTTACCTTCATCAGAGTCATCATCAGAATCCAGCTCCTCACGTCGACTTTTCCTTGAATCTGCCTCCAACATTGCTGGCGCTTGATCATGATCCTTGCTACTTGCCAAACCATCCCCTGACACAGTGGAATATTTGTCTTCTTCATATTTATCTCCATGAAGAAACCTAAGCGTTTTTTCAGTTCTCCACTCAAATAAAGTAGTTTGAATTAGGGTCAATGGCAATATTGAAGGTTGTGTAGTTTTCTTGGATTTAGTCTTTGATTTTGACGATTTCTTCTGTTTGGAAGGAGGTGTGAGTTCTCCCTGACTTGACTTGTCTGTCACCAGACTTTGACTATCTTGACCTTTCACATTTTTGTCTATTATTGAATCTGCCTTTATGGCTAGTACATCTGCATCAATATTCCTACTGATAACAGACCCTTTGTGTGATATTTCTGGTATACTTTGATCAAATTCTTTCTGTGCATCATTAATAAGCTCATCTTCAGAACCCCTCTCTTTAATTGGTTCATGTACGGTCTTACCAATTTCAGATTCTACCTTAGCATTTTGGACTTTAACATTCGCACTTTGACCTTTGATCTTTGTTCCACTATGATCAATTCCAGATTTAAGATCGGTACTTTGACTTTCAACATTCACACTTTGACTTTGGATCTCTGTTCCAACACCAGTTGCACTATGGTCAATTTCAGATTTAGCCTTAGCACTCTGGCCTTTGACATTGACACTTTGACCTTTGACCCCCGTTCCACTATCAGTTGCACTATGATCAATCTTTTTTGTCCTTGACCTTTCAGACAGCATTTCCTGGGCATCTACGTCAGCAGCAATTCTTGCTAATTGTGCTAGCCTTTCTTTCTTCACACTTTCTCCAAAGGTCAAAGTTGAAAGGTCATCCGATACTGCATCAGTAGGATCTTTAGCAGGGGTTTCTTTTGAACTTGATTCTTCGATATCGGCTTCTTCAATCTTTTCACTAAAACTGATTTCATCTTGTGACACTAAGGAAGATGCTTGAGGACTTGTTACAGAATCTTCTCTCAACAACAACTTTGCCTCAGGTGGTCTGAAAATAAATATACGAGGATATTAGAATTGTGACATATACATAATGTAAACAAAAAATATATTCAGAGTTTTAAAATTTAACATGCTATTATGACATCTTGCCGTCTTTGAAATCCATGCGTAACATTTGAATTAGTAATATTGAATTTAAAATTGATGCGTAACATTTTAATTAGCGGTATTTAATTTAAAATCTGTGCGTAACATTTTAATTAGTGATATTTAACACAAAAGTTGTGTCCTTAGTGTTAAAATGAAATTTGAAAATAAAACTTAAAATATGTCATAATGAAAATGATCAATATTATCTTTTCAAGTTTATTGAAATTGCATAGTTGGTCCTTAGATCTTAGCTAAGTCTTGTTATATCTTTGACTTGGAGGCATTATCTTTTAAATATGCATTTCATATTGTGAGTAAAATGAGACAAAATCAATGCAAAAGTGGTCAATGCAATGAGGATTGTGAATTTTCAGTCCACTCCACGCACTTTATGTTCTTGCATTCTGATTGGCTAGATTCAACTATGCAATTTCAATAAACTTAAAAAAATAAAATTGACCACACATTTTATGTTCTTGCATTCTGATTGGCTAGATGTCAAACGGAGTATATGAATGGGATACAAACCTGTCCTTGTCCCTTATCCAGACAGGCGAGTTAGACAGCTGAGAGTCATAATACTTGGAAGCTTTGTAGCAAAATGCACTGCAAAAGTTCTGCAAAGTCAAACAAAGTTCCAAGAGTCACTTGAAAGATATATTACACCCTGGGGATGGCGGGCACTGACTTAGAAAGGTGAAATGGGAATGTGCAGCCCACATGACCCCCTTTTAACGCTTTGCCTGCCATTCCCTACACCCCCACGTCAAGCACAATTTTTGGTTCATAAGCCCTATTTTCAAACATGTTCAATTCCCTGGTCCGAATTTTGAAAATTAGTTCCCAAGTCCCCCATTTCAAGCAAAATTTTGGACATTATGGCTTCCAGAGCTCAAATTTACCTTAAAAAGTTAGTTCTCAAGGGTCATCACTTCAGTTTTTTAAACTACATTTTCAGAGTCAATCTTCAGGTCCCTAGACCCGGGTTTCAGATATCTGATCTCATAGACCCCTGACAAGAAAGTTTGATCACATAACTCCTATATTGAAAGATCTTCATTGGCTTCCAATTCGCGAGAGAATTAACTTTAAGATACTTATTTTAACTTGGAAGGCTTTGAATGGCATTGCACCAGATTATTTATTTAAGGTGTTTGGTCCATGAGAGATCCGCCCGAGCAATTTTAGTAAAAATCGGCATGAATGATATTTTATCGATGTAGAACCGATTTTTAAAATAAAAATTGGGGGTCACGG
>JXSR01S074752.1:46728-60765 GCA_000969725.1 Ophiothrix spiculata | reverse complement strand
TTGCAGTTGTTTCACTTGTTAACAACTCAAGCTTTGTCATCAAATATGAGAACTTTCCTAAATACCAGCACACATACTGGGTGTCCCAGAAAAAACTTTACAATATTTGCGTGTAATTTTCTTAGGTTTAACAGATAGTCACAAACTATGTAAAGGTTGCATTATTTAGTACATGAATTGAACTTTAAAATATTGTTTGCTTCATTTCAATCGGTATTGTACAACAAAAGTTATGTTTATCAAATATGGTCCAATTTCATGGGAATTATTGGCAATAAAGTATGGGTGTTTCTAAATCGAATAAAACTGGGTCACCTTGGAAAATTTATCATATCTGTCTTATTTGTTCATCAAATTTGTTCATTTTTTCAGCATAGATAAAAGACAGCGTCCTCTGATAAATTAGTAAACATTGTTACGTTTGAGTGAGCAGATCAGATCAAGAACAAAAACTCAATAAAACTTAATTCAAGGGGAACTATACAAAATTGTTAAAATGGGCCACAAAATTTTACATCCAAAAATTAGACAGAGCATAACTTCTGTTCAAGATTACCGATTGAAATGAAACAAACATTATCTTGAAGTCTGTTTCATGGACTATAAAATAACATCTTTATATTGTTGCTGACTGATTGTAATGTTTGGTTTTTTTTACCTGGGGGCACTCAAGTATAATTTTGCAGGCATAGCATGACCACAGTTTTACAAAACACCCCCTAAAGGGTGATTGCTTCTGAAGCCAAAATATACCCTTTTTCACCCATTCACAACCTAAATCCAGAATTTCCATTACCTTTTTAACACTAGGGTTTGAAAAAGTACCCTATTTATTGAGCTAAAATGGCTGTTTTTGATAACTGGACTGCCCTAAATAGTGTCACCTGATACACCCTTCTGTCCTCAAAAATAACCCTTATTCACCTTTTTTTTTGGTCTCGCTATGCCTGCAGCATTATACTTGAGTCTCTAATATTTGCCTCATTGGGAATTTCATTGAGAAAGCAGTCATATCACAAGTTAATGAGCATTTGCAGTCCAATTGTCTTGAAGAGCTATTTCAATCAGCCTACAAAGAAAAACATAGCACCAAGACTGCTTTACTTAAGGTGCTCTTGACAATGATTATGCAGCTTTCCTTTAAAAAAAATGCTTACCACATAGCTTTTTTGCAAATGGTCTCTGAGACAAACCTTTTTTTTTTCTTGGCCCAATTAAAATATTTTTACAAGGTTGAGATGATATCATTAAGATATCATTACAACCAGGACAAGGGGTTATCAAAAAAAGATATAAGGTGGTTTAGCAAAGCGTGTTGAACAAAATTTCAAAGGTTTCATCCTGGGATTTTAGCATAAGACCATGCGCATTACTCATGATGGCCTGCATTTGTGCACAAGGCTCAAAGCACACATTGCTTATGGTATTTGTCCTCTGCTAATAGAATCTCAAAAGTACTATACTATCTTTTTATTACATTTTTTCAAAGAACTATATAAGGACAAAAAACATTATGTGAAAAACAAAAATGCACAGAGCTGTTTTTAAATTATAAATGTTTCTGTCTTTATTTTCATGATTTTACCACACAATCAATGGCAAAAAGTAGTAAAACAATACTGTTTTTGAAGTGGATTTTTCTCGAAAATCAAGTCAGTACCCTCATGTTTTATTTCAGAAATGCATTCAGCACAAACAAAAGAAAATTCAATTGAAAAAATATTCTATTTCAGAAATGTGATCAGCACAAACACAACTGAGAAAATTCAATTGAAGAATTCTTTCTGTGCTAAGCCACCTTAAAACTTCGCCACCACATTTACCTACCATGTAGAGCAATTTGGGATAATCTGGTTTGGTTACCAAAACTGATTGAAACTGCTTTGGAACTAAAATACATTGACGAACAACAAGGCAAAAATATATCGCATCTGAAATGTAATAACTTTGCCTTAAAACAATGCCGTCGATGCAGCATCATGGATCTTTTTATTATCTAAATATGTACTATACATAAAACCAGCATTTTACCATGTTTATTAAACAAAACTTGAATTTATTTTGAGCAAAACACAAAATAGATAGTCTCCCATTTAATTAACTTGTCTCCATTAAAGGTGCATGGTCCGATTTTTCAAATTTTAGTTTTCACTGTCATATGAAAAATCACCACTTAAGATGATTCAATTTCAAATTTGAATCAAATCAAAAAAACTGTTTTGATTTTATGACAAAATTTGTATTTTCCATTTCCCTACACTTTACTATGTGAACAATTTTTTGGTTACCATAAATTTAATAATTCTAACACATTTCCACTTATAATCTCAGAAATGCAACATGTTTCAGCTGTAAAATTTCACATGGGTAATGAGAAAAATGTTGACTCAATCAAACAAGGCTCCTTTAATCAATGTTACTTATTAGATATACAAGGGGTTATCAAAAAGGTTTAAACTTCACTCAAAAGAGCTATTCACTTAAAAGAACTATTTTGATGAAGTTTTGTTAGAACAGCCACCCATCCTTTTGTACATTATAGTGTAAAAAATGTATAATAAGCAGCAGGGTGTATACTGATATTGGACTCTATCATGATCATAAAATTGAAACAGACACCTTTTCAGAGTCATTCTTTTAAGCATTGCTTGCGGGATCCTCACAATCTCATCATTCAGCTAAAAAAAATGGGTAAATGCCAGAAAAGGTATTATACTGAGCCGACAGGAATCCTTCAGTATTTCACCAGTATTAATAATGCAAAAGTGGGGTTTTTTTGCTGGTGAAACACTTGTTACGTTTTGGTGGTAAACAATACCATTCAAGCTAAGCGCATATGCCATGCCAGTGAAGCTACAGTAGTAAATGTTTCTTGCACACAGATTTAAATATCTGTGCTTTCCTTTAGCATAATACAATACTTGGGAATTTTCTCAACTTGTTATTTTTTCTTCAGACTTAGTCCACTCAGTATAGGTAACTAAATACCATTGTCAAGGAGTCTAAATAAAAATAGTTTCTTGACATTAACTGCAACTTGTCCACTTGGTATCCTTTAATAGAAGCAGTGATTGGAGACTCATCGTAGATCAGTCTCTTTCTCAATCTGTGTAGGAGAGTAGCGGTAAAGAGACTGGTTTAAATATGCAAATTCTAGTCCTTTTTGATACTACCAAATATTTCATCTGGAACATTCTTAACTTGGACTTCTGCAATGAAAAATACGAAAACAAGTTTTTAGAAAATTGTCATCAATAAAATATCAAACTGCATCTTGAATAAAGAGACAATTAGATAACTATCAGTTTTTTCAGGGGTGGATAACACAGCTTTTTTCCCAAAGATCATATCCCGTGAAACATACACATTTCCTGATTTCAATATCATTCCAGGTTGTTTCAATGGGATGACAGAAAAGGAAAAATTACTTAGGCTATGGAGGCTATTTTCAGCAAAGTCTAAAAGAATATATATATTGTTACAATGAAAAAGAATTAAAATGTTCTCAAAAGATTTGTGGAAACACATAGGCCTGTATTCCAAAAAGATGTTTAGCTTAATCAAGGTTTTATTTCTCGTCAACAGCATGACTCATTGAACTGTTCTGCTTGAATGTTGCAATGATGCGTATCATTCCTCGACATTTGATGCTCAGTTAAACAATGGTTTAGCTAAACATATTTCTGGAATACGGGCCATAAAGTTTATTACCCTTTAACCATGGGAAGGGGGAGGTAGATGGTCAGTGTAGCAAAACTCCATTTTTGAGAAACTTGTCAAAAATGATTTTTTAAAAACAAAACATTTTGCAAGCTTTAAAAGTATGTTCAGCTAAAATTCACAGACATTATTTAAGTAATCTAGGTTAATAAGTTTTCTTGCTAATTCATGACAAAACAGAAAACCTATTGGCAAAATAAAAAATATATTGGACAATGCAAACAAAAATCCATGGTAGGGGTTGCATTCACAAACAATGGGGCCCTGCAATCTCGATTTTTGTTTACATTGTCCAATAAAATATTGTTTTGCCTATAGTTGCATTTCAGCAACATCTTACCATCTGGTTCTTCTCCACTCTCATCATCATCGTCGTCATCAATGTCAATTTCTTCTGGGTTAGCGGTTCTTGCAGCCTCAGCTAATTCTGCATCCGATGCTTTACTGCTCCCCCTAGAGAAAAAATAAATCTGGTATTGTTTCTCTTTCTTGACTGAAACTGTTAACAATACTGTGATTTCAACTTTGTTAGGCCACAGCAATTTAATGCTGTAATTGAACAAATTCAAAAAAAGTCTTACTATGAGTTGGCTAATATTTCATGTATGTGTGTCTATTTGTGAGTAAAAGGCTCAGGCAAGTGTTGGACATGTGCAACAGACTATCTTCACACTCAGAAATGGGAGAAGAGGAGAAATTACCAGATTAATTCAAAAGTGTATTTTACATCTATTTGCTGAAATGGCTTATCAACAAGGCATATTTTAATCAGTAGATCCTTGAATCTTCAGTTGGAACGAAACTACTAATTGTCTTGTGGAAACCCATGCGAAACTCAGGGACTTGATTCAGGCAACGATAGTGCATATGCTGGCTGATCGAGGTTCAGCGCCCCTAGAGTAAGTAGGAGTTGTTGCAGAACCTGAAATAATGCATGGTGTGGTATTGAGCTTACTTGGGCCACAATGGTCAGTGAACACCTGCAAAGTGTGCTGAGGTCGCTTTGAATTACAAATTAGGGGGCATAACGCACTATAATTCCCCTGTATTTATAGTTTAAGCAGCCAATTCTGCAACAGGTCAAATGATTCCAGCCTACTCTGTGTTCCCGTGGCTAAACTAAAAGAAAACTTTCGCAGGTGTCTAGTATGGTCCTGCAGTAGATACATATCTGCTCATTCAGTTGGGTTAGATGCACATGCCAAATTTCTTCAAACACATGGAACACTTCGTACCTCATACTCTATCAACCCCAGAGAGGATAAAGGAATGGAGAAATACGCATCGTGACCTTTTGCTTCTCAACAAGGACCTTTTAATTCTCAACAACAATGAGAGTCATAAATCAATTGATGTTTTGAATTAGAAAAATAGGATTGTTATGGTATCTTTTTCACCACACTGCTCACAGAAGATACAGCACTGGATATATTGGTTACTTGTTCTATTCAAAAGAAGGAGTATTACAAGCAGAGAGTCATTGGTTGAGGGATAATCCTGTAGACCATTTTGATCTATTAAATCCCAAAGATAGTCTCAGAAATCTGAACAGAACATTTTTTACACCAAAAATGTGGATTTCCCAAATTCAGGCAACAAACTGTTAAGCCCAGAGAGAGATACCTGTAGAGTTTGTGTCCTTGCAAGTCACCAACAGACCACGGCAAATAAAGCATCAATGGCTGTCTAGAGGTAAACTTCAACAAACACTTAATCTGGAGGAACTTCTCTAGTAAAATCAATTACTGAACAATGATACAAAAAACTCATATGTAACAGCCAATGCCAACATATTCAGCACTGGAGCTGCTCCCATTGAGGTAAAACAATGAACTCTTCATTTCAATTGGCTGCATGAGACAGATGAACATAAACTTTGGGGTTAGCTGCACGTCTAAAAAACGATCGCACATCACACCTGTACTTGTCGACTTGCACTGGTTACCAATACAGCAACGCATTGAATATAAGATTCTTGTTATTGTGTTTAAAACCCTTCACAGACTTGCACATTGCTATCTCTCCGACATCATTCAGACTTACATACCATCTCGTTCTAGTTTACGCTCAGCTAATCTTAATCTCCTGCATGAACCTATATCACTTAACTCTTTTGGTGACCGGTCTTTTTATCACTGTGGTCCGAGACTATGGAACAATCTTCCTATTCACATTAGACTTTTAAATTTATTATCTGGCTTCAAAGGGGCTCTGAAAACTCATTTGTTCACTGTAGCTTATTCAAATATTCTGTGATATCATTTTTGTTGTATTTTGCTGTAAAGTATGTAGTTGTTAGTTATTGCATTTCCTTGTTCTCTGCCATTTGTCTGTTCAGCGCAGCGAGCGGCTTCTTTGACGGATACTTGCGATATATAAATTCCCATTATTATTATTAGTTCAAATTATGATGTGCATGTAATGCAAAGTGAATTTTCACCAGAATGTGTGGCCACATTAATTCCTTTCTACAACTACGTGTATGGAAGGGAAAGTGAAAGAAACAACAAAATTGGCCGTTTCACAGACACTCCAGGAATGAGTAAAGGCTGCAAAAATGCAAGAAAAATCAACACAATGAAGGTAGGAGAAGCTTTCAGGACAATGATTGTAAAGAGAAGAAAAAGTCAGTGAAGCTTCAAATACAAAGAAAAAGGACAGAAATAAGCAGACACAAATCATTTTTCACCAGAAGATGATGTGTTCATCTAATTCTGCCTGGTATGTTTAGGAACATGGTCAAAGCACAAAGCAAGAAAGACATGGGTGAAGTGTGTGCAATGCAAGGAATTTAAAAAGGGGAACCGGTACTTGCCGCCATTTTGATTTCACCGCCCTGTAAATCCTATTGAGAGTTATTATACCTCCGTCATTTTACGGCTCTGCGTGCCACACTTCGAGAGTCTTCGCAACAGATTAGATAAGTACAATAACTGTGCTCTATGAGTGACACAAAATGGCGGCATATCCCGATACCCTTATAAAAATTCCTTGGTGCAATGTCAGCTTTATGAGGAGTGCACAGACATTGAATCATCTGAAATCTATGTCTGTCATTATTGTAAATCAGCCACAGACTGAATGATTAATATAAACACAGGATTTGTTTTGTTTACTTTTGGTGCAACTAAAAGTAAGACATAAGTTATGCCCAGTCAATCTTGCCGATATCGCTGAACATGATTGGTTGCAATTTGTAAAAAGAACTCAAATAATCATACACACCAACTTCAATTCAGCTTATATTCTTAAGGCACTTGTTGCCCCAAAACAATACAGAAAGCGCAAGACAGTTCTCTTCTATTTATGAACTCTCACACTTGGACTGTAAGGTAAGATACATTGGTGTACCTGCCAGAAAGTTCGAAAAATATATAACTGAACATAAACCCGTGGTTGGCAGTACCAAATCTGCTGCAGAGAATGTGTTGCAAAAGGTCACAAGACTGGCTTTGAAAACTTAAAATTGACATGCATATGGACCTCAATGAATTTTCATGGAGGATCCTGGAGGTCACACACAAAACAACTAAGATCTTAAACTGAATTGGAATAAAGGACTGGCTTAGATCCTATTTGGGACTACCTTCAACAGCCCAGAGGAGAGGCAAAATTTGTAACATCTTATGCCATTTACCATCTGTGACATTATAAGTAGTGTATCTAATCATAGACAAATTAAATAACACAGCTCTGCTAACAACGCTGGTTGATTCATCAAAAACATTTAAGGTTGCGATAAATTTGGGTAGTGTTTAATTTAAATTAATTTTTCATCCAAGAAATCAAATAGCTCGTCTGGCCTTGAACTGATGCTTGAATTTCAATTTTGGGTTTAAATGTCAAAATGCTGATAAATCTGTGTGTCATCTCAAGTTATGTAACTCAGTTGCTGCTCAAATCATATAAAGATCAAAGTGTAAGATTTCAAATAATATTAAATTAGAGATAAAGAAACATAAACTTTGAGAACTGTTAAAATTATTTCTATGAAGAAACTTAAATATTGTGTATTAAGTGTTTAAGTATTAAGCATTTAAGGGATGACTGAAAGTGGAAGACAAAATATTGGAAAGAATTTTTGGGTTTTGATGCAAGAAGAATCTGAAGAGCTCATAGAAAATCTGCGAAAACAAGAAAGGATTGATAACTTAATTCACGTACAACCTTGGTCTGATTCAAAAGCGAACCTAGGACGCAGTGATGAGAGGTGAGAGAACAACCGCTTCACAAAGCCATCTCCCTCATGGATAATTGTAATGTGCAACAATAGCTCTTGTTTACCTAACAAATAGAATATCTTTCTTCAGTTTGGGTTTATCTTCTTCTGCTTGCGCGGCCATTACTTGTGCTCTTTGCTCTAGTAGTTTCATGTCGTCCATACCGGTACCGACAAGATCTGAAGCTGAAATGGATAAACAATATCAAAGTTAACAAAGTCAACAAGTTACTATTCATTTTTGTATTGTACGACCCAGTATATCACCATAACAGATGAACCATCGTCGAAATAGTCATAAAAGTATAATATTACTGATCTTCATGAACCAGTAACCAGTGAAAAGGGAGCGAACTAGGGGCAAATAAAATTACGAGCAAATATGGGTCTAGGAAAAGTTATATGCAATTTTGTAAAGCATTTGTAGTGCGCGGAAAATGTTTGCAAATTTACTAATTTCAATTTAAATTGATAAAAATCTTGGAACACCAATACACATTAACCCTTATAGAGCCGGGTTTTTTTTACCCACCTCACAGGGATTCCCCCCTTATGATCTCGGTAACCGATAGACGAATCATCAAGTGTAGGATACTGGTGGATAGGTATGACCCTCACGAGTCCATTGGTACCAACAAAATTGAAATCGGTCCTTGTATGACGTCAGAGTGACGTCATCGCGAAAATCACCAAAAATCGCCAAAATCATGGTTTTTCGCCAATATTTCAAGCAAAAGTTGTTTTTTTTGGCAATGATGTGTGTCAAAGTATGCTTACACATGTTCTTGCTCCAAATAAAACAAATAAATAAGATAAAACATAGTGGAAGGGTATCCTGAAAGCAAAAAACACGATTTGTGTGTAATTCCCATTGAAAATCAGTTTTTGATCAGTTTTTCGTTTGATCCAGCGTGCTCAACGCCACATCCCAACCCTAGGTCCGATTTTCACAAAAGTGGTCTTAAAATAAGCGCAAGGCTTGAAGGAAAAAAGTCAAGAAGTTCCATCGCAAAAAAATAACAATCAGCGGATGTATAACAAAAAATGTTGGGGTTCCCCCCCCCCCCCGGCTCTTTTAGGGTTAATTAAAGAATCAAAAAATTGTTACATTTTCAACTTACTTGTTGCTGATGGTTGTTTGGAAGCAGCTAACATCTGGGCTGACATGAAATTGACCTGAAAGAAAAACAGGAAGAAATTGTCACCAGAATACAAAGGGGTTCATTTCTCCCACTTCCTGGTCTGTTCTGCCTCAACATCTATTTTGGGCGTGCAACGACAAAAGGTTATATGTGACCAACCAACACAAACCTCTAGTAAAAGTCAGCCCATGGTCAGTTTTTGTTTTATTGTTGATTCGGAAAGAGCATTTTCTTGCAGGATGCGTACGATAAGAGCGTGTGCGACTACGCATCGGTAATGAAAATGCACAGCGCGTATCTTGATTGGTTGCTTGCACGGCAATTGCGTGAAAAGAAAAGACTTTCGTACTGCGTGAGGTGAGACGCTTGTTTACTCTACGCATTTGTTGCGTTCAAAATTTCATGATTTGTAGGAAATTTAATGACTTCAATAATAATTCAATTTGATATGACACCGAAAAGAAGAATTATGAATCTTCAAAACATGATATGTGAGAATACATAAAACCGAGATATCTGGCGTTGCAGTTGTAATTTTATGCATAATTCCTAATTGACTCATCTACAAAATGTTAATTTGCAAATATTTTGGATTTGAAAGAGTAGCTGATATTTTATAAGAAGTTTGGGAAAACCACAAATATTTAAATATTTACAAAATCACAATTTTGTTAGGATAGACCTTTATTGTGTATTTTGTACCATAGTTCAAAATGAAAAAATGCTGACTTTAGGGGAAACATGTGAACTATCCGGCAACAGTTTGCCGTTATCTCTACCCATCAGTAGTGTTTCTGCTAAGGCCATATGGTGTGCTACTGGCGCAGGAGCAGGGCAAATTGGCGCAACTTGTTTCTAAAGATGTGCAAAAAGATACCGTTTCTTACTTTTAATGAAGGCAATGTCCAGCCTCGGCTCGTGACTTGGCACAAGTGCGCTTCAACTTTGTCAAAACTGCTCAAATTGGCGCAAGCTCAAAAACCTTAGAGGGAACACTGTCGATCAGAAAGATCAAAATATTTGTATCCTGCTGGTTCCATTTGATGCATTAAAACCATGGATGTAATACATACAAACCATAACCAAAAGTATGGACTAGAGGAATTATTGATATGTATGTTAAAGACTAGAAGCGAAATTGTCTGTGCCGACTCTTGCAACTATCTGAACCATGTTGCTGATTTGTTTACGTTAATCCAAATGCTGGAAGTTGGATGGATGGTCACATATAACATGATCATTGACCTCTACACATACGTATCCTGCCCACTTGTGTAAATGTCCCCAATCCCCCGAATTTGGATCATTACCTGTGTATTGTAGGTAGCCTGTACACTACGTTTTATCCTCAACATCTCTCTCATTGTATCCTCGTTGCCATGTTTGATTTCAAACTCCTTCCATGTCTGCCAGAAATTAGCTGCTACCTGGAAAATTCAGACAGAAAAAATATATTGTGATTTCATGAAAATACCATGCATTATAATTTTCATGTAACCAAAATAACACTTGAAACCAAGCACATATTGTATAGAAAGAGGTGGTAAAATAAGCTTACTTTTTCATTTGAACCAGTAGTTTCTGTATACTGGTCTGGATAATATAATATGCAACAGGGGTAGTTTTTTAGGTCAAAATTTGTGACTTTCAAACACCAATGAGCAACCAACTCTCAGATTTTACCATCAGACCATGCTTCCCTGAATTGTATTTTGGATTTGTAAAACCTCACTCTTGGATAACACATTTCATCATGTGAGTGCAAGAAAGTCATATCTGCAATAGCTGCCATTTGTCATTAATTTAGATTGCACAATGTTGTATAATCTCCAGTCTTGGGTCGGTGGCTCTTAAAATGGTTCTTCAGGTGACACTGTCACCTGAAGAACCATTTCAAGAGCAACTGACATATGGCAAGGATATTTTGAGGGATTTTTCACATTCTAGTGACTAGGTATTAAATAAATAAATATAACTTAAGGCAGCCATTGCAGATACGACTTTCTTGCACTCACATGACAATTTGTGAGCTGTGGCAATATTTTGCCCTGGCTCCTTGAATTTCACCTCTAGATCGGCATATCAGATGCACATTTCTCTAGCCTTTTTTTTGAAGCCGAGGCTGCACCTCCTCAAAATAAAAGTTGAGCACCCCCCTGATTTTACCAATACACCATGCATGTCTGAACTGTTTTCTGTTTTGCAAAAACTTGCCCTTGGGCGACACATTTATGAACAATTTCACCCAGTTTGCACTCTAGATCAGCAAACTGGATGTACATTCGTGTAGCTTATTCTGAGGCTTAGGTCTCATACTCCCCACAAAAAACCAACATTGAGTACACTTCAGATTTTATCACACGGCTAGGGGTCGAGCTACTATGTTTTGTAGCTACGTACGGAGGAATTGGATTTCACTAAGATGTAAGAACCCTTCGTAGGCTCACGATGAATCACTAGGTATATGGATTTTATGCATGGAAAATTACAACCCCGTCGTAATGTTATGAAGGGTCAAAAAGTTAGTTAACGAAGGGTTCAATGCTAACAATGTATTTACGATGCATTTTAACATTAGTTAAATCGACCCCAGGCATGTTTGAATTGTTTTCCGATTAGTAAAAACTCACCCTAGGATCACAAATTTGTGAGCAGTGGCTATATATCGCCCTCGCCCTGTCAATTTCGCCCAGTTTGCGCTCTAGATCGGCAAATCGGACACACATTTCTCTTGCTTGTTCATCATTCAGTATTTCTATAGATTGCTCATATATAGATCTTGTGTGGGTCACTCCGTAGATTTCTGCCGCTCGCTTGATGTAGATGTTAAACATCTGGTGTGGAAAAAGAAGGAACAAAAATACTTGTTTGAGAACTGGAATTTCAACATTTGAGCAATTTATAAGATAAAAGCATTTACATACTGTTGTGATAAGGGGCACAATTTTTAGTCAGAACCGTCATACAAATATACAAATATTTGGTTTGTTGTTTAAAATCAATTCTGGATTGAAAACCATTCTGATACAATGAGTTGAATAAAAAGGCCTGTCCAATTTCACCATGCTAATCTAATCATCAACACTCATGTGTAAAGGGTCCATACCATAACTTCATTTCTTTCAACAACTCTTCTATTACAGGCATGTACCATTGCTGATTTATGATGAACCCACAGTTGATATCCAAATTAGTCATTCACGGAAGTGTGTTTATGCAATACACGCAAGTCGGCGCACTGTTCATTGCATGTCGGGGGCTTTTGGCATGTGCAAGGTGTAGAGCAAGGGGACAGTTGAAAATATCAAAGTAACAAACATTCAAAAACTAGCATTTTGCTTTAGATTATATATTTTATGACGATATATCACAGTCATTGAATTAAATTCTATAATTTATAAATAACTTTTTAGGAAGATTTTCGTTGTTGAAAGGCATTCACAAACGCAACAGATTTGTTCATGACAAATCAACAACTCTGCATCCCATGCGCACGAGAATTTTATCACACTTGGGCGACTTTCAAGTAATAAAAAATACTCGGGACATATGGATGCATCATTGTTGCTTTGTGATGAACAACTCTGTAGCGTATTTGAATGCCTAATTCAATTCACCCTTGTGTTGTAACTTAAGCATGACGGAATTGGACAGATATTTTGTGATCTCAACACCATGCTTATCTGCTCACTGGATTATAAAACATAATTGACATTCCACCACATTAAGGCTAACAAAAACTTTATTTTGTTTCCTGTAGATTCCTACCTCATATTGTTCTTCAGGGAGCACTCCTTTAGTAGCCCTGTCATACACAGCCATAGCATGTCTGGCTAACCCATAGTTTTCTTCTAATTTGGCATATAAAAGATAGACAGCTAAATACAAAACAAAGCAAAGAATCAAAAATGAGTCATTATCACAAGTTATACATGTCAATGTTAGATAAAGCAGAATGTAGAATGTTCATTTTTACTGCACTTTTTAGTCTTTCATAATGAAGACAATGAAGAAACAAGAATTTTTTTGTTGAAAAATCAAAGGATGGATGAAGCCTTGGAAAGTTGTATTTTATTCTAATGTTCATTTCTACTACACTTCTCGAAATTGTCCTCAAAGGTGGTATAAATTTGAAAATGAACTGGCGAAACGACTCTCATGGGACAGAAGAAATTCTGCATGTCCCCCACTCGGAAGGTGAATTTTAGTGGGATTGGCCCATTAGAAAGTACTTCACCACACCACAAGTTGCATTTCACACTGTCTGATGTCATGTTTTTCTTAGTTTCACGTCAAGACTTGAAGAAACACAACGGGCAATATGTTTTACCTGCCAAATGACTACTGGTACAATGAATCAATGGAAAATGGGCTATTCAAAATGGAATCTTTACTTCAATCATATCCATGGGGATGTTCATGCTTGGACATTTAAAAATAAATCAGTACACTTTTTTTTTTTAGATTTACACATGCTATTTAGAGGGTATATAGATGTTCAAACTCAATGCTACAAATCCTCAGAAAATGTAAATAAAAATCCATAGTACAAGGCCAAATTGAATATAAATGCAACCGGGTATGTTGCATTTCTGTAAGTCATGGGATTATTTTTTTCAGAGGAATTTTGGTACCAACTAATAACCATGACGAACCAATCTGGTAGAAACTGCAATGGCAGCAATTGCTATCTTACATCTGACCTCTCGTCTATGACGTATTTAGACCTTTATAATCTTGTGGGTAAACTTTCTGGAGTTTGATATTGTGGTATTCAGTAAAGCTAGGGTTAACCCTAACTGGACACTATACGGTGGCATTTCATGAGGCGGGTCAAAAATGTGTTACATGGTCAAAATGGTCAAAAAAAACATTTTTTGATATGATGTTAATATTATTGATCTCTTTCAATTCAAGAAACTTTTAAGCCAAATATCACTTTTGTTTTGGCATAAT
>JXSR01S074752.1:23833-43208 GCA_000969725.1 Ophiothrix spiculata | reverse complement strand
AATTTATGAAGAAATTTTATTTCAAAGTTACTGAATGCATTGCTTGATGTTTCTGCAATAGTTTGCCACATTCCACTTCAAAATATTCCCTATGGTTATGTTTAAACAATTCGAAATGCGAAGGGATCATGGTCACGGAAGGACGGTAACGGAAGGACAATTTGTTCGCTGATTTTTGGGTGCTCCGAACCGTAAAGCCTGGTCAGGATTAACAAAAAATACCACCTCATATGTAAATTTGATCCTTATTTAAGCCATTTATAACAATAACACCCAAGTAAACAACCAAGAATGGGTTGAAAAAATTAAATAAAAATTACTACTTTTCATTATGAAAATCAAGAAATTTGACCAAAAATTAGGTTTTTTAAAGAAATTTCATAGACATTTTTGTTCAGTCTTTTCAAAATTAGGTTCATTTTAAAGAGCTTTAAAAAAGCTTTCTTTTGCTACCAAATATATGGTGGTAGCATTTTTCTTTGAATAGTTACATCCTTTTTTCAATATTTTTCTCATGTCCACTTTTTCGTGAAAATGCCCAGATGATATCAATTTTGATTTTATAATTTCATCCGTTAAAGCATTTTCTATGCTTTAAAATGACACCTTACTTGTCAAAATTGATCTAGACAATCACATTTTACAACAGAAAATCTGCTGGAAATTCTTATAATTTTCTTTATTTTTTGCTGTTTATTTTCACCAGTTTCTCTAAAAGTTTAATGTCGCAAAGTTCCCCTTTTCGGGGTTAGTCATCACATATCATCAACAGCAGTTTTGAACTTACAACACTATAATTGCTTAAGTTAAATCATCTATGTGCTGTTTTGTGTGGGTGTGTCTGTTGATGATCCATATGCAAATCCGATATGTTGAATCAAAATAATCAGACCCCCTTAACAGCAACAGTCTATGTATCATAGACATTGAATGTAAAACATGCCTTTTGTATATTTTTGTCATAAATAATTTTATTATTGAAGCTAATTAATTAAAAATTGTTCACATAACATCCTTATGACAAAAACACACTTACGTTAGGTTAACCCCCCAAGGGATCTTAAAAAACCTATTAATTGAATGGTATTTCCCATGTATTGACCAGGTATTTCCCAGTATTTCTCACCTAGGCGGGAAACTGAAAGGAGTACCTGTTAAATAATCCAAGGTTGGCAATTTCAAATTCTTCAATTACAAATTCTTGACAGGCACTCCTCTCAGTTTCTTCAGCATTGGACTGGTCTCTTATCTGAAAATTATCTGTATTACCTTTCAAGTACTTTTGAGTTCTCCTCATATCAGTCACCTTACTTAAGGACAGACTTAACACCAGACCATTCTGATTATGAGTACTGCACTCAATCAAAGTTAATTTCAAAAACATACTTTTGAAATTACATTTTTTTCTAACTTTGAAAACTACAGTTGTCAAACAACAATTTTTTCTCATCTTGATATAATCCCTTTACCTTATAGGTTCCTAAGCTTTCCTCCAGATCAGCATACATTGACCAAATTTTTAAACATTTATATAATCTTTTCTGTACTGGCTCACTCTGAAATAGAGAAGACATACATGAAAATATGTTACAAAAGAGGGACAATTTCCAAGGTAAATATATATGCATTTAAATTTTATTATCAACATAAAGCATCGTGAAATGATGTAATTGACAAAGAAAATTGTTACTAAACCTGCTAATTTACAAAATACAAAAATAACATCTTCATATATTCTTAATATTGTATATAGTTGGTCACTTAAACTTAGGAGTGATAAACTTTTACTAATCTAATTTCCTTCGGGTCTACCCTGTAAACTTTTTGAGGCTCAGCAAAAGAATCCTCAATCAGAAGTGAGAAGAGTGGGGTTCACATCCAAACAGGTTCTGATTTTTCAATTTTAATTTAATGTATTCAAGTTTCAGTCATTGGAAATAAGTTAAAATTTGTTGACCTTGGGTATGAGGCTATTCTCTAAACATATGTACTGATGCTATATATTAAGAAAGAGGCAAAGATTTGTTCGTAACACATTTCTTTCACATCATAGATTGCACATAAATAAGTGTGCATTAAATCTTCTCTGAGAAAGAATATTTTAAGTTTCAACTCTACAGGGAAGTATTTATTAATATCGACACCGAAAATTAAAAATAAAAGAATATCTAAATATTTTGAAATATATGGCTTGAATTTGACAATGAAACTCTGCATGCTGTCATTATTACCAGTAATACTTCAAATGATGCAAAACTCTCAAAATGTTGGGGAAAAATTGGGGGATGATGCTAAACTTGTCCAATTCCTTTTAAAGCTAAAGATTTACCTTATCGTAGTATGCAACCTTGTGAGACGGAGCTGCTGTTGCCCTCCTCATTAAGGCTAGGGATTGATCATAATTTCTGAAAATCAAGAAAATTAACATTTTTTAATTAAACTGAAAACAAGAAAATTTCTCATATATAGGATTACTAAATGTATACAAGCCAATTTGTAACTGTGTCTTGAGAGATAAGTTAGCACAGCAGTATTTGCACCAATGAGTCCCAAATTCGATTCCAGTTCCAGGCTCTGTGTGTGCATTTTTTCAGTCCATACATACACACACTCACACATCTTTTATTCCAAGTACTCCAGTCTTTCGTCTGTCCTTAAAATTGCTAGTCCAATAATATCTGCGGTCACAACAGGGGAGATACAACAAGGGACATTACCAATATTGTAACCATAGATTTACAGGGGAGATACCTGACTTTGTATACCGGTCTATGTAAAGGTGGGTATTCGGGTCCACTCAGTTCATGGCAATATTAACTCTGATTGCCGAGACTTGCTAGAGTGTAGAAACAAACTGCACGAATAATATTGTACGCGAATGATATGCTAACCTGCAAGCAAAGCGTGTGTGCATGTTTTCAATATTTGCGCATTTTAATAAGATGTGAACCCGAATACCCGCAATTTTGTCTCCATGTTGGAATATAAATGGTGACGAACCTGATATCTCCCCCTGTAAATCAATAATTGAAACCTAAGCACCAAAATGATCTGTTCTGGTAACAAGAACTTTTGACCTCTAAGTGAAGTAAGATGAGTTATTTTGTATATTTTCTCGTATGTGTAACGTATTCTTGTAGCTTGTTCTTGTGGTTTCAACTGGATTTTTTTTTTAAACGAGGTGGGGGAGCATTTAGTAAAATGACAGTGTACATACTCATGCCTAAGTTCCATCTCTGCCCATTCACACCAGACACTGGCTAAGTCTTCTACTTTAATGTAGTCTACACTAGCACCTTTCTGGAATGGCCCCACCCCAAGAGTCTATTGACTAAATGAATCTATACATACTCATGTCTAAGTTCCATCTCTGCCCATTCACACCAAACACTGGCTAAATCTTCCACTTTGATGTAGTCTACATTGGTGCCTTTCTGGAATATAACTCTGGCCTGTGTAGAGAGGAAAAACATGGTTATTATTTGAAATACAACACTCAATGATAAATACGCATGGAAACAACAACTTGATATCATGTAGCACATAATGCATTTCCATGAGCGTATACTAGTACCTGAAAAAGCCAAGTTTTATTTTAAAATATGGGTTATCAACCTCTTCAATCTGACCATATGACTCATAATACTTGGCAAATTCCACCCATATGGTATGTAATTTCCCTACTGCTAGAGTTGGTTGTGGATCATGTGATCCCAAAATATTCGGGATCACATGATGCCTGATGCATATTCTATCACCATACCTCTTCAATCTGACCATATGACTCATAATACTTGGCAAATTCCACCCATATGGTATGTAATTTCCCTACTGCTAGAGTTGGTTGTGGATCATGTGATCCCGAGATATTCGGGATCACATGATGCCAGATGCATACTTTATCAACATACCTCTTCAATCTGACCATATGACTCATAATACTTGGCAAATTCCACCCATATGGTATGTAATTTCCCTACTGCTAGAGTTGGTTGTGGATCATGTGATCCCGAGATATTCGGGATCACATGATGCCAGATGCATACTTTATCAACATACCTCTTCAATCTGACCATGTGACTCATAATACATGGCAAATTCCACCCATATGGTATGTAATTTTCCTACTGCTAGAGTTGGTTGTGGATCATGTGATCCCGAGATATTCGGGATCACATGATGCCAGATGCATATTCTATCACCATACCTCTTCAATCTGACCATGCGACTCATAATACTTGGCAAATTCCACCCATATTGTATGTAATTTTCCTACTGCTAGAGTTGGTTGTGGATCATGTGATCCCGAGATATTTGGGATCACATGATGTGATGCCAGATGCATACTTTATCAACATACCTCTTCAATCTGACCATGTGACTCATAATACTTGGCAAATTCCACCCATATGGTATGTAATTTTCCTACTGCAAGAGTCGGTTGTATCGTTTGTACTGCTTCTGTGTATGTGTTGATAATCTGAAAGTAACAAGTTATGTATAATTCTAATATGATCATGTTTTTGTTTGGTAATAGCTCTGCTGTGATAAAAATTTTGGCTGCATACCAAAAGTTCTTGCAATAGCACAACATCATATACAGAATTATTGCACACAAGAAATAATCATATAAATAATTGTCTCCACGATCATTACATAGAGCATCTCAATTCAGTATGTAAGTTGCAAAATCCTTTGAATCGTTGATAAAAAATTCATAATGACTTCATTCAAAATAATTTTGAATAAATATTGGAAAAAGAAAACAGACACGAAAAACTTTTTTTTTCATAACAGGAGTAACCAATTCAAAAAGTTGCAGAACAATTTGTTTCAATACAATTGGGGAATCTGTCATAGTGTAATGTTGCCAAAGGTAAAAAAAAAAAAAAATACTGTGGATTTTAAATGTGCTGTGCCTCCCAGATTTGAAATTCCACTCGGTCTCTGCACACTTTACAGGTGTTCCCTGACCACTGTCGCCCAAGTAAGCTCCATTCCACACCAAGCATCATTTCAGGTTCTGCTGCAACCTCTAGGGGCGCTAAACCTTGATCAGCCCAAAAAAATCACCATCGCTGCCTGGATCAGCTCCCCAAGTTTTTATACAGGTTTCCACGAGACAAGTAGCAGTTAGTTCCTTGCCCAAGGGAATTTCAAGCGCACTCAACTTTTGGCACCAGCGGGGTTCGGACTCAAGAATTCTTCATCCATCATGGGTGGTTGATCACTTCAGCATTTTATTTAAAAAACATAAGATAAAAACATAACTTCATAATAATTGTCAAGGTAAGCTTTACATAATTCTTTGCAATAATTTCAACACTTACTTCTTTTGGCTTTCCATCAAACAGCTTAACTCTTTTATGCCATTCATGAACATTGTGTGGGTTCTGTCTAAGCAAGACACTGTTGAGCAGCAGAGGCCTTCTGTCCATCAGGTCTTCATATCTCTCTAATCTCAGCTCCAACTCGGTGTCATCTGTATATAAATCATGCAAAATGTGTATTAATTCATTATTATCAACTTTTAAGAATCTTCACTTTTAAAAACAAATCATATCCTTTTGACCACTTCATTATAGGCCTTGTAAAGCAAGTGAGTGTAATCACTTGCCTTGAAGCTCACCTTAGAAACATTTAGGACATGTTCACACCAAAGAATTTAGTCATGACTATATTCTTGCTCCTGAGCCACTCATGACCAAATTCCCAGTGTGAACGCAATTATAGAAAGTGTCTCGCTCGTGACTAAAAGTGACGCGCCATTAGTTTTAACGTGCAAGTCGTGTCCCATAGTGAACGCAGCTGCTAAGTTGTCTCGCTCTAGAGCCGCTCACGAGCGAGAATATAGTCATGACCAAATTATGTGTGAACACGCCCTTAGAATATCTTGGAAATGGAGGGTTTTTTTTAAATCAAATTAATGTATTACAAGGTATTTACTTGCAAGTGGGATGAAACATACACCTTAGGCTCATCTAAACATGCTGAGGAGTGTGATTAACAGCTCACCTGGATTTTGCAAATGTCAAGACCTACATTCCAGCAATGCTGACAAACAACAAAATATGACTTAATTTAGGGAATTTGCAGAGGGTTACTACTGCATGCCATTTGCCGCTCTAGTTAAACCCAGAGTAGAGTTAAAACCATTTTTATGTATTACAAACGAAATGTAAATATTAACATTAGTGAAAAAGAACCATGTTGTCATCAACAATAGCAATGACAATGACACAATACATCATTGAAATTTCCCCTAAATGAACCCTAGAAAATCACCGAGCCATGCCAGCACTATTGGGTACATTGCATCTGTCAAATTTCTGCTGACTTCAAATGTATGTGGCTTAAAAGTTGGTTATGTCACATTGTCATCTGTAGCTGAGACAAGCGTGCCTCACAAAGTGAAAGAATGGAGTATTTGCATTTCAGATGATATTCAAGATACTTTCTTATACCTTGGGAATATTCTTGCAGAATTGAGCAGACGACCAAGCTCCATCATAAAAAAGGCAGAATCTACTTTCAAACAAATATTTGGACAAACTTCTTTCACAGGATTGGTTTGAAGAAAAATTCCAACTTTTTAAAGTTTCTAAGTAGCAAAAGACAATCTACCAGCAGCACTTCAAAGTTGCATGATTATTGCGTTACAATCACTTGTTCCTGATATGCAAATGGACTAAACCAATGAAGACAACAATAATTATCACATTTTTTCAGCAATTAGGTTGAGATTGGACAATACATTGTTTTATCACTACAGTTGGATTTGGGCTGATGTTCTTTCTTTTTTTTTAAAGTTTCTTTGCAGTTAACGGTTTTCGGAATGAATACAGGTATGTTCAAGTTCTAATGGGTCATTACATGTAAAATAATGATTTAAAATGAAAAACTGGTTGAAACTTCTACGCCAGAGAAATACCTAAGACTGCGATCACATTGAAGTATACGGTATACGTTATTCGCTGTACTCTCCCAGGGAAGTTACTCATATTTTAAATTGACAGGTAATTACCTTCGTCAATACGAATATGAGTACCACCTCTATTTGCGTATACATAGCGAAAATTGTATACCGTATACTTCTATGTGATCGCAGCCTTAGGAGCACTTTCAAACGTGCGACATGCGCCCTCCATGCCTGTCATCACCATTGATGAGCACATCAACTTAGGATGGACATGCATAAGCACTACTATGGTATGCGAATATTAAAGTAACCTGCAAATTATAAGTCAATTTTAAGTTCTACAACTATATATGAAACATAACAAAGCATTTCGGGATGTGTGCCAAGCTGTTCATTATTGGCAAATTTCTATCAGTTGAAAACAATTTTCAGGAAAATTTTGCCTTATATTAATCTGCATTAGTTTACCCAATTTTCCTGAATTTTAAAATTTCAGATAAAAATCTAGGAAACAACAAGTGCAGATGATTCACATTTTGTAGAAATGGCTAAAGGCAACCACATGAATGAGACGGACAAGAACATGACCAATGGAACGTATGAATTTCAAGTTGTTCAAAAAATTGCAATATCATGCCTAAGTATATCGCTTATAACTTGTGTTTTAACTTTGTGTACATACGTAGTATCAAGAAGGAAACGTCAAAGAAGCATTTCTCGCAATAACGTTTGGATATCAAGTTTGAAGTGGCTGTTCGCAAACTTTGTTTTTTCTTTGATTTTTCGCGATGCATTTCTGCTTGCAATTCTTGTATCACCCTCCAACCTCACTGACATACATATTTCTGAAGTCAACTCGCATAATTTTTCTGCGAGACATGTGATGTTTACCGCGTATATCTATTCTATTTCAGTATGTTACTTTTGGATGTTTGCTCAGGCCATATTTCTGCACCTAACATATTGTCATTATGGCGGACTGTACAACAAAATTATGGAAGGAAATTTGACTTATAAAAAAGTGACAATATTTCTTTTATCGTGGACCACTCCAGCTGTGCTGGTGGTTGCTTGGATGACAGTTAACGTACTCGGAAAAACAGATCTTGATTTTCAAAGTGTCTCCGGATGGATTTGCATAACTGGACCATTGTATATTATACATGGAATACAATTTTTCATGATGATTGCTGTCGTGTATAGTTGCACACGAGTTTGGTGTATTAAAATGATGCATAAGCATCGAGAAAAATTTGTATTTAAGGCCTACAGAAAATTTTGTTTTCAACAAAACCGTATGAAAATGAAACCAGAGAGCAAAGCAATCTCACAATCCAGCCCAGCTACAGACATAAATGGCAACCTGGAACCTAGCACCGTCCACGGCCCAGCTACAGACATAAATGGAAATCTGGAACCTAGCACCGTCCACAGCCCAGTTACAGACATAAATGGAAATCTGGAACCTAGCAACGTCCAAGTCATAAATGCAGACTTGCAACCATGTGTGACCAAAGACAAGTCCAGAGCTGTAAATCTCAAAGACAGTTCTGAAGAAACAATTCAAACAAAGTCAAATCAACATGAAAATATTGAAGACATGCTAAATCTAAAGATCCCCGAGCATGACAAATTCAAAAACAAATCTGAAAACAATCGCGCAAACAGCATTTCAAACAACCAGTTTCAAAACAAAGATGGTGAACAAAATGACCATGGGAACAACATGCGTGGCAAGGATCATGAGGAACTCCCAAATAATGATAAGGCGAACAAAACTACAAAATATGTTGAAAACAAAACAGCAAAAATTGAGGAGGAAGACACCAAAGGAACAAACAAATATGAAACTATTTCTCATCATCCGCTTGTCCAAAATGTTTGTGTTAAGCCAGTATGGCTAATGATAGGGTTAGTTACGTTATCCGCTCTATTCGGGAATGTAACTGTTATATCCATGGTGATTAATTCAATTCAAAATATTAATCATCATGCTGTCTGCACAGTCAATATCGTCAACAGTGCATTTAGTTTTTCACAAGGATTTATCGTCGCAGCTATCTTTGCTTGGACAGAACGAAAAACCAGACATAAGAAAAGAGGTTCACGACAGCATGAATGCAAGAGATCAAGCTTATTACCAACACCTTCACGACAACCTTCAAACAGATCAGACACTATGCATGTAAATGAAATTGTAAGACCAGACACTCTGGTATATATGCATGTAAACGAAATTGTAATCAATATATCAGACCAATCTTTAAGTAAATCTTCTGGAGGCACACCAGAGGTGGAAATTCCTGGGAATAAACAATCTTGCCCATTGAGGGGTTCTAGGGAAGAATCTCCATGGATGAGGTTGCCGAACAATCAGGGAGCTACCGACACAATAACTGTAATAGCAGATATACATGAACAGCCTTATGAATCTCTAGAATTAGCAGAATACTCCTCAGGTTCTTCTATGAATATTCGACAACCGACAAGTGAAACAGATTCATTCCTGCTGGAACAAATAGACCTGACTTGGAGACGCAAATCTTCAGGTTATTCTTCAATGTGCGAGAGCCGACACGGTAGCCTTGAATCGACAACCTCAATTACAAAGTATAAAACTCAAAGTCGATTTGATGATATCTCAGAAGATTTAGAAAATGATCGTGATGACGTGTATGAGCCCCTGATGGAAACTGCCATGTGATCTTTGATATTGATACTATTAGTTATCCCCTGTTTGTTTATGCAATTTCAAGAACAAACAGCGGGTAACAAATTTATTACTCAGTAAACATAAGAATTTTTATAACATAATTATTAATATTAAAAATGCAGCGTAAAATGCTTTGAAAAATAGTTCTTTTTATTTTTTCAATTATTACAATTAATTGGTTCTGTAGTTTCCAAGGCTTGATTGACAGCTATGCGCGCCATGTCTATCGGCATCGTGTAGTACAACGCATTGCAGTTAGTCTTGCACGCACAATAACCGTGAACGCTCTGTAATACAACTATCATGTTCCAAAAGCGATACCAGTCAGATATCACTAAAGCACAAGCACCCCCCCAAAAAATATTTTCCCCAAAATAAATAAATAGATAGATAGATAGATAGATAGATAGATAGATAGATAGATAGATAAATAGATAGATAGATAGATAGATAAATAAATAAACAAGTAGATAAATAAACAAATAAATAAATAAATAAATAAAAACACATAGGGTCTACATTTTTCACTATAGACATGAAAGTCATGAACTCATTAATTATTCAAACAAATGTTAAAAAACCTCATCAAATCAATAAAAACAACAGTTAATGACATAGGCCCCGCCCCCTCAGTAATCACTTCCTGGAAGCATGATTGACATGTTGTGACCTGCCGACCTCTGCCAGCATTGTGTAAACAATACCGCGATGTTTAGTCAGTTTCTGATTAAAACATCGACAAATGCTGTTTCATTTCATCATTTTGCGCTTATAGGTACACCAAATTGGACAAGAATTTCAAAAATATACACAATGACAATAACAAATGTACGTTTATTTTGCAAAGTGAGGTGAGTGCAAATTTCGTGAGTTTGGGGGGATTTTATATGCCGTTTTGGATCGGGAAATGGTGCGGCTGAGAATGTTTTCACTCTCATATTTTGTAAGCTTAAGATCGCAATCAGACAAATTGTGATTGGATTCTTTGATTTACATTGTATTATTATATTTAAAAACTAATTTTAGGTGAAACAACTGACATACAAAATGTGCCTTTAATGTTGTACTTTCAGACATACGGCAATAAATATGCTACCATGATTTTTGATTCAGTGAAGTGTGCCATTCAATGTACAAAAATGTATTCAGTCGAGAAGCGCGATGACTTGCGCACCTGAAATGATGTTTAGGGGCGCGGTAGGAGCGCATTCGGGCCCGCGCTCCTTAAAAATGAAGGACTGCTGGGCCAATAAAATGTGTTTTTTTTCATTGCCCAATTAATAAATAGTCGGTAGTCAACAGATAATAGCCGCCTGATGTAATTTTCTGGCAAAACACTTCAATAGAAACATTGTACTCTACATTGTTGGCATTTTTCTGGATTATATACTGTCACTCAACAGAAACAAGCTATGACATTATGGTCAACATTTTCATAAACATTCCCAATTCATTAAAAACACTAGTCTCTTAAGATTGTTTCTACTTTTACGCAAACAACTGCGCAGTCATTATCAGGTAACAATGACTTCTTATAATGACCCGCGTATGGGATGTCATTAGCGCTGAATGCGTTTCCTCATAAAACGCCTAGCAAGCGCGCGTACGCACCACACACACGCGCGTTTATCATATTACGTGATGATCATCATGCCTGGACTGATCGAAATTCTCTTGTAGGGATAAGTAGACCTTTAAGTAAGAAATAACTTAAATAAAGTATTTCTTCAAAAAGTTTCAAATCGTCGGTGTTTGTTTTGTTTCGGTACTTTTCTTCTGGAGCTAAGCTCCCTAAGAAAAGTACCTCGGCCCAAAACAAACACCTCCGATTTTAAACAATGACCTCAAAAAAGATGGTGCGCAGTTATTATTGTCTAAAAAGTACCTTTTGCCATGAATGTACCTAATATTGTCAACAAAGTCAAGTTAATTTAACGGCTAAAAGGTACTTCTGCATGATTGATAGTTTAGTTGCATAATCATTATTGGGCGTGTGTGTAAATGTAGAATGTGAAAAATATTTTTTTAAATTGAACACATTCAAATATCAAATTTTAGAAAGAAAGGGGACAAGATGACACGATATTACTACCCAAGTCACACCATGTCTTTATATCCAGTTTTGTTCACCAAAACATAATTATCCCCGACAAAGTAAAAACACAGTATGTGAATTTATAATACATAGTAGATACTTCCTTTGAACATGCAATTTCATATTATTCCATTACCATGATTAAAAGCTGCATTTACACATGTTTGATAGAGTAGATCCTGCTTTAAGATATGATCGTCTGCTCATTTGTGCAGGATTTCTCCAAGTGAAAAAGAAGTAACTTGCAATGTATCTGCAATGCACATACTGGGTTTTTACTTTGTTGGACAGATATATACCAGGATTGTAGGTAGTCTAGATATCCAGTTAAGTCAAAAATTACAAGGTTAAATCCATCAAGTCAGAAAAACGTATGATGGCATTTCATGAGGTGGGCCAAAAATGTGTTACATGGTCAAAATGGTCAAAAAAACAATTTTTTGACACCAAATTTGTCAAAATCGGACAAAACATGAGTAGGTGCTGCCCAAAAAACTGATCCAGGGGGTATACCAAATTTTAGCCTCCTAATGACATAAATCATACCCACCTAATGACATGCCACCGTATATTTCATATTGTTTCAATTATGTTGCATTTACTTACATTAACTTTTTGGTGACATTGATAGTGTATACATTTTAAAGATATAAATAGAACCATTGTACTCAGAGAATTTAAAGTTTATATACAAAGAAATGTAAATAAAGAATGGATGGGTGAAAAAGAACCTTGCAGTTGCCAAAAATAGAACACCTGAAATTTCCCAAACTATCATCTGAAGTTGTGATCTTTACTTTCACCATTGTCTATCTAGAGAAAACAGAATTACGTCACTGTGACTCTCAACATATTTTGACACGGTGAGCTGCTTAACCCTTGTTGTAGGCTGCTTGATTAAACTTGGTATTTTTGTCTTTGCAAAAACAATTAGCAATATTGGCCAAAATTTTCTTAAATGCTGAAAGATGTGTTTTAGTCCTTTCCTTTTCAGAGCTGTCTTTTCCTTTTCATTGATCAGAAAAAACTTCCCAACTGAGCAAATTTTCTTAAAACTGGCACTCTTATCTTTAAGAGTTTTTAGAGATTTTAAGCATAATTGTAACGTCTGGAGATACTTTACTTTTTTGGGAGCCTCCTGGGCCAAATCTGGAGAGTTGGGATCTCTGGAGATGATGAAGTAATGTTATATTTCTGAGTTGAAATATGACTTGACCTTACAGAATTCACACACCCCCCCCTCAAAAAAAAAAATCAAAATTCTCATGCCTGACATTTGCACCAACTTTATAAATATTAGCAAAACTATAACTCAATGTAACCTCACCCCAGCCCTCAGCTAATGTACTTTGTTCAAAAAGTAAAAAACATTGGTTGAACACAGAATTAGAATTCTACCATGAAATGTTAAAATTCCAACTTGCAAGAATATAATTAGTACATTATTCTTCTAAAAAAAAGCTGCCTTTCATTTTAAATTGTACTAAATGAACTTTCTTCCTTCATAAAAGTTTTTTGTTAATACTTCCGTTACATAACATAACACAACATAAAAGTGTTCACTGATCTGAGAAATTACAATAAGTTTCAAGCATTATTTGTATCTATTTTGGTACATGATATCTATTGTTACAAGTATTTTTCTTAAGTAGTTCCTTTTTAAAACAATATATGATATTAAGAAAAAGACAACCTGGGTGAAAGTTAAGCTAAAAATAAGACATGATGGGAATTTCCCTCTGTCAAAACACAGTATGTTATGTACGACCTCAGTATACACTTCCATTAAACAATCAATATCATTTTAATAAATACCCATGGTAAAAAGTTCTACTAGGTGCATCAAAATTCTTTGTACCCAGATGTTGTTAACTTTTCAGACTTTTTTTTCATAATGATAGGAATAAATTTTGTTACAAATATTTATATATTCAATTTTGGCATAGTTTCAACTTTTCTAAGAATTTTATTTCATGACATAGCATATTGCATTCAGAAATTACATGCTCTCAAAGAAAACATAGTGTTTTTGTTGAAATGCGTATGTTTGAGCAGTGAATTGATTTGACCCTCCTTACGGATACCATCCTACCTACCTATGGCTTGTTTTTCTGATGCATAAAAACGCAACAACTGATCTGGGCATTTTAGCAACTATAAATTAATCTATTGCAATCATTCTTATTTTTTTTAAATAAATTTGGAGGGTGCTCCTACAAATAGGGGAAGGATTTAGCCATCAAAGTTCAGGTGTGGAGTGGGTTTTATGGCATGTTTTTAATTTCCCATTTTGAAAAACAAAATTCAAAATGCCATGGTGCTGAAACTTACAAAAAAGTGTTATTTTAATTCGTTATTTATAAGCAAAAACATCCATGAAATTTTGATATTAATATAGAAATCTTATAGTCAAATTTTGATTTTTCACAAGTTTTTCCTGAAAATCACAATTTTCAGATAAGTCGTACTTCACGAGGTCACAAGTACGTAACACCTTGATCGATTGTGATTATTTTGCTATGAACGGATAGACAAGATCCTTAGCAATACTATGGTACTAAATAAAACCACTTTATGGGTGTCAATATTTAAGTTTATATGAGGCAACATTAACCACCCTTTTTGACACCATGTGAAAGAAAATAGCATCGGTAGACAAAGGTTAGTGTGTGTGTTATTTGTTAAAAACTGTTATTGCATCGAACATTAAATGACCATAGCACATGGAAACAGTGTTAAATTGCCTTCAATCTTTCACACAATAAAGCTGAGATATTCAAGAATGTTGAAATTAATAAACTCCTTGTATTTTTAATACACTTTTGAAAATAAAATATATCTGGGTACAAAGAATTTTGATACAGCCAGTATGTGCATATGGTTGTTATAGTAGATACTTTCTTTATTTATAAATGAGCACTGATCGTCGGCTCATTTCTAAAAGAATCGTCAATGGTTCTTCCATTGAATTTTTCATTTCAAGAGTCCAAGTTCTTCGTGAATATTCTGATTATCACCCGCTTGAATATGGTGTTCCCCAGGGCTCGATTGCAGGTCCACCAATTTTCACTGCGTATGTGCAACCTGTCATAAGAATTATCAGGAATTTTGAGATTGGGTTTCACATCTATGCTGACGATATGCAGCTCTTTGTCAGTTTCGATCCCAAGTCTGAAGACGACATTATTGCGGCAAAAGCCACGCTTACAGAATGCATCGCTAAGATACGATCATGGATGCTTGCGAATAAGCTTTGACTTAATGATTCAAAAATAGAATTGTTCATTATTTCTTCAGCCTCCGTGAGTGACAATCCAAGATGGCCACAATTTCATAGGTTTACAAGGCAGTCAAAATGAGTATATACAAATTCTTCCTCTATGTACTCTATAAACCTTAAAGTATAAACTAGGCAATCAGACCATGTTATGAGATCTATAGCATATCCCTTGTATTCAACAGCATTGTGAACTGGTGTTTTTGTATTGGGTAAGAGACTAGCAATGACTGATTACGATTGATTAAGACCAAATCACTGTGTACTAATATATTTTGTGCTTGAATTTTTGTGTTTTTGGTATTATTTTTTGATTAATTTTGTTGCTACCACATGGAAAACTTTGAACACAAGTTCATTTTCTGTTTAGCAAGATTGGGTAAGCTGTTACGATTCGAAAAATACTAACTAATCATCTTCCTTTATGGTCATATTGGTTTGGTCCCGGGAGGGGGGTTCACTTATATTGACGGAAGGTACGGGTATGTGCCGCCCTCAAGATCTATTTTTCACGCATCCTCTTCCGCTCCCCAAGATGCTCATTTCAAGATAACTGTTTTATTAAGTTTTCAAATTAACTTTGATCAATTTTCAGGTCAAATAGTCATATGTGATGGCTCACCTCGAAAGGGGGACTTTGAAGATGATATCAATTTTGATTTTATCATTTCATCTATTACAGCATTTTCTAAGCTTTAAAATGACACCTTACTTGTTGAAATTGATCAAGGCGATCAAATTTTACAACAGAAAATCTGGTGGAAATTCTTGTTATTTTCTTTATTTTTTGCCGCCTATTTTCATCTGTTTCTCGAAAAGTGTTCTGTCGCAAAGTCCCCCTTTTCGGGATGGGTCATCACATATTTTTATGGGAAAAAAGCAGTTCCTGAGCCCTCAATACGGGAAAAAATCAGTTCCATAGACCCTATTTTTGACAAAAAATCAGTTCCGAAAGACCGTATGTTGGATATGGCGGATATCACATACCTACCAAAACTTTTTTGAGTACCACCCCCCGAGGTTAATGTGCATTAATAGGCTACTTAATTTATACTTCAAGGTCTACAGAGTCTACAGTCTTACCTTCATCAGGTCCTAGTTCTGCCGTGGTCTCCATCTTGGCACTAATCATTGATTCTTCAAACTGTGCATACGCGTCAAATACTTGAGTGAAATCTCGCACTGTTGTCACTGTCTGGATGGCTTCTTCATAGATGTCGCGAGCCTACCAAGAAAGAAACAAAAACATTCAAGGATTGAAAATGGAAGTTATAATGCAGATACAAATGTCAATACAATGGCAGATCTTCTCAATTTTGAAAAAAAAATACTAAAAACCAAGAAGTTACTTACTCATACTTATTAATAAAGTGCTATTCTATCCAACTTTGAGAAATCAGTATTGTTTTGGGTTATTACTATTCAACAAAAGTTATTAAGACTTTAACACTGTTCTATACAAGGGTTAAGTCAAGCCTATAAGAGCTAAATCTCGCTTGCTTCGTCAACCTAACTGCATTGGGGATTTTGTTAAAGGAATATCACACCTATAAGTGCTGACAGAGAATTTTGCCAATTTTGTCCAAAGTTGTCAATAATCAGGTTTACCATAAAGCAAAATATGCAGCTCTTAGTCCAACTTATGCACAAAATAATCATTTTAATTTCTTATTTAAATCTTACACATTTAATTATTTAAAACTTGGCAACTTTAAACAAAATTATTAAGTTAAAACTTACCTTTTCAAAGTGGCCACTCCTGATGTAAAAATCTGCTAGCGAGCACCAGAGTTTACCCCTCTCATCTGAAAACCTCTTGATACCGCCACGGATGATAGGATCTACTTTGAGGGAGGTCACTTTGGTTGGATTTTTGCATATCAAGTCACACAAATCATGCCATAACTGCAAAGAAATTCAATATACGATTTAAGGTTACTATGGGAAATTGAATATATTTTCAGGTTCCTCCCACCAAAAACTTGACCTAGCCCAAACCCTAATTCCTAGCCCTTCTTCCCTGGTCACCTTTACCTTGCAGTGAGATTATGCCATTTTCACTGCATTATACTAGGCTGAAATTCTGAGGATGCTGCCTGGAGACCACATAACATCCGTGGGGGACCGAGAGATACTGCATTTGGATATTCATAAACTGATGAGCTCTGTAAAACTTATATACAAAAGTTTTGATCTTAGCATCGGTTTATAATTCATTAACAACTATTACACTTAAATATGACATATGATACAGTGTGAGATGAATCCGGCCACCCCCGTGATGGGGATAAACCAGATTTAAAATCTTGGCTTACTACTACTGTAGAGGATAGCCTCATCAGTGTCTAGCACTGTTTTCCATGAGGGGCCTCAGTCAGATAGTCAGATTTATTTGTCAGTTTTAGATGCATGAAGAATACTGGAGTGACTGGAGGAAAATCTGCAGAAGCAAGTTTGGACTGGCAACCAGTTCACATAGCGCCGAGATCGGGGAACAAAGCTTTGACAGTCCTGGACCATTGATGCAAAATGGGGGTAGTACCACATCCCTCTTTATCGGATGCATTTCTCATCACAAAACAATAATACAGTTGAATTCCACTTTAAACAAAAATGGATCGTGGCAGCCAACAACAACAAAAGCGCTTTTTTCCCTTTCAAATAGCTTTGGTGTTACATTTTGATATAGATCTATCGGCAATTTAAAAAAAGGTTGACCCACACATGTACTAGTACAATAACATCCCATACAATAATTATTTGGACAATGTAAACAGTAATCCAGAGTGCAGGGCCCCATTAATTGTAAATTTACATAGCCCCAACCCTGTATTTTTGTTTATATTGTCTAAACAATGTTTTTGTCAAGGTTATCATCGAGTATAGATTCAGTTTTACAAATATCTAATTTACTGCAGTACCATACCTGATGGTTGGATTTCCCTTCTTTTGAGGAGAACTCTTCCTGATTGACAATATCGGCCAGTCTTAGAGCAGCCTCATCAAGTCTGTCTATGGACACCAAATACTCTACGTATTCTTCTGCATTTTCAGGAAAAAGCTGTCAAATAAAATAAAATCAACATATATTTAAACTTTAAATATGAAAAATTTATACAGTTCACAACTTTTAAAAAATTCAAAAACTGGCGATGTCCAGTAACATTGAAGGTTACACTTAACAAATGCCTTTTCAAAACCAATTCTCTTTTCTCTCCATCATCTTATCCCCAATTTAATCACTACTGGCCATGCATACTTGGCAGAGAGGTAAAACCCATATCCTGTACATTTTACACCATACTTGTCTACACTGCTTTACCTGGGATTTCTGAGCCCAACCTTTTTCAATTCATCAAATAGACAATGTATTTTGTGAAACTTAAGCTGAATTCATACTCGATGCAAACGCAAAGGCACGACGCACCGAGCATGTGCAGAGAAAGATTTGAGGAGTTCCGATCAATCGATATCAAAACGGAACACTGAATGCGGCACCGCAAACCGAGTTAAGGAAAGCTCAACTTTCATTGCGTTCTGCCGCAGTCCATTTGCGTTTTTGAGTGTGAATTCATTTGCGGTACCGTTTTACGGTGAAAATTATTGGAAACACAACGTATTGCGTTTTAAGTATAAATTCAGCTTAAAGGGGCAATTCATGATCCACTTTTCACCCTCAAGGTCACCTCTATCAAATTTGAGTTTTTTAGCTTATAAGAATCCTCAAGTGGTATATGTTACGATCCCCAAACCGTTCTTTCATATGTGCTTGCATTTTTGAGGAAAGTGAGAAAATGTGTTATTTTCTAATTATTGTCGGGGCCCCGACAGTAATTACAACACAGTAGTCTATGAGGATTTTCAAAATGCTGAAAAGCTTGTAACTTAGAAACGAACAGTCGGAATCAAGTGAAATTTTCAGTATATATTTATGTTGTACTCTTCTTTTTATTTAGCTAGAAAAGAGGCCACATCAAAATCATGAATTGCACCTTTAAGTTCTCGTACAAATGGTCACCGTATGATTGATCATTTTTCATCAACCCGTGAGCTGTATCCACTGTTGGTAACCCACCCTTTTTAGGGTTTGCAAAATCAAGAAAATAGCTAAAAGGGTGGGTTTCTTGATTCCATGGTTATAAAGGGTGTTTTTGTAAAAAGGGAGGATTAGAATTATAAAGGGTGTGTTTTTCACTGAGACTTAAGCTTTGATCAAATGCAAATTCCTCTCGATGGATTAACTACATGTATGTTGATCATGATGCACTCACCCAGTCAATGAAATTAATCAAAAGTGGTTCAAACACTCAGTATTAAATTTTTGCGATCTGTGTTGGAATACAGAATTTTTTCAGGGGGGTGGTGAGGAAT
>JXSR01S074751.1:34700-46121 GCA_000969725.1 Ophiothrix spiculata | reverse complement strand
GCATCACATGATGCGTAGGAATATCGGCACTCAGAACGAGGCCGAGTACGGCATCACATGATGCGTAGGAATATCGGTACTCAGAACGAGTATGGCATCACATGATGCATAGTGACTAATTGACATGCAGATATGAAAGCAGGGGTGTGATTGGCCTTTTGGAAAAAATCCGGCTGCTGTGAAAAATCCTGAAAAAACAGCGTAAAACTGGTCTAGAATGACCCAAATTGGGCTGAAAACAAATAGAATAGGGGAATTTTGAAGAAAAAAAATCCAGAAATCTGGGAAAAATCCAGAAGAATCACACCCCTGTGAAAGGAATTAGTCAATATGTGTCACATGATGATGATACCATACTTGGCTTTGTTAGAATGCCAATATCCCTCGGCGGCGAAAATATGCTAATATTCGAAGCGATCTTCGCTCCAATTCAATCTGAAGTGTAGCGAATGTTATGAAATTTGTTAAGCGAATGTAGTTTCCCATTGGAGCTAAGTTTTCTTGATAGGGTGAGTGAACATTCGTCTTTGGACGCCAAGCCCAGGTCATCATTTCTATATTCAGAGATATAGGGCAAAGTACAGAAGTCATATTCTGACCTCGGGGGTTATCAAAAATTGATTTTTAAATATGACCCATCTCTAAACCTATTTTTGACTCAATAACCCACCCATAATTTTGACAAAAAAGCACCCATTTTTTTTTCACAAATTCAGTGTTCATCTGCAACGAAAACCACCCTAACGTTATATCAAAATCTCTGAAAAATCACCCTAAAAGCCAGGCCTCCATTTTTCTTCGATACGAAAAATGGACAAAAATCAAAGAAATCGCAAGAGTACACAAAAAATAATTCTCATCATGTTCTTAACCAAAGGGTGAGTAAAGCTCTTCCAATAACACAAAGCAACATTTCAGTAAACCCAATGGGGTGATTCCTAAATAACGTTTGTGACCGAAAAACTGAAAAATGTCACATTTAAATGACCACAGAATCTAGCATAAACATTATATCCACAAGTTTGTTGTTGATAATGGTGCTGACTGGTGGAATCAAGACATGTAGGTGTTGAAAGATTAAATTAATTGCCAAAATCCTGCATCAAGTCCATGTAACGTTCAGTAACGTTTGCGACATCACACGGACATGGTTTTTTGCTCCGGATGATTTCAAAGTAAAAATTCTCGACATGTTAGCGATTTTTTTTTTTGCACTTTTCACAGATGATGGGTAACATATTTACAAGTATTTCATAAAAGTGGTACAAAATTCTATCATCAGGATTTCTTTTAATGCAATGTTTTGTTTAGTAATGTTTGTGACATTTTTGTGTAACTTTTTGGTAATGTTTTTGACATTTTTGAATTAAAACATGTGCTCATTCACGCACGGATAGAAAACCTTCACAATTTCTGATTAGAAAAAACTTTTCATGTACCAAGTTACAAACGTATGACTGAAAACACTGCTTAAGTGGTCGAATATTTTTTTGCTTGAAGTCTTTAAAAAGCTTGATTTTCACTGGAATGAGCCAATGGAATGTTCACCAAGGTCACTCCACTACTGTACTGTATTCATTTGTGTGGTAAACAGTTTGAATTTACTCTATTTCAAACTGTTTTTCGGGCATGAAAAAGTCAATGTGAGATTTGATTACATTGATATCAAGCTGTGATTCCCAGGGCATAGAATTATTATTTTTTCCTCAGACACAAATTTTTGAAGCTCAGTTTCCTCAATCAGCTCGTATTAATTTTTTTAATGAAGGCACAATTTCCTCAAATTCTTCAGTTGCTTCCTGCGAGCGGTGCTCCCCGCTCCCGCACAATTTGCTGCCCTGGTGATTACCCCCTTTCTGAAGGTCTTTTTCATTCACACTTCAACAATATATAAATGTAATATATCTAAAGCAAGTTTTCCATCAGTATTTTTATCATACAAATCTATACGCTGTGGAAGTAGTGACATCATATTTATGATAATTAGCCCAACACGTGCGATCTGGATCCAAACATATGGTCATCTACGTAGTGCTTCCACTGATCACACATATTAACACAAGGAGGTTCGAACCGCACGTCTCGCCTGATGGCGGTTCGTAAAAGTTTTCAGCAAAAAAATTGAATCTTTAAATGGTCACCTTACTATTATAGTGAGTGTTTGTTACATGTTTGACCAAGGTTTAAAGAAGTTTGTTTCACTGTGACGTTCCAATGAGGTCGTTTTTATTTTTTTTGACCTTACAATTTTTAATCCATTTTGGAAAATTAACCTAAAATGACCTTTTGACCTTAACCTTGAGAAAGCGCTATCCAAGGTCTGAGGGTGTATGAGATATTGCTGTGACCTTATTTCAACTTCTTGACCTTTAAATGACCTCGGGTCAACCTTTTGGAAATTTAACCTCAAATGACCTTTTGACCTTGACACCTCTTCACCTTGACTGACCTCCAAGTTTATTCCATGCATAACCAAGGGTTTGTAAGTTATAGCTGTGACCTTAAATGACCTCGAGTCAATTTTTTGACCTTGAAAAGACCTCAGATCAACTTTTTGAACATTTTGAAAATTTGACTTCAAATGACCTTTAGACCTCGACTGACATTGACCTGTGGTCAAGGGCAACCCATGGTCAAAGTTTAATCGATATAGGGTCATGGGTTCATGAGTTATAGCCGTGACCTTAAAATGACCTCGGATGACCTCAGGTCAACTTTTTGAACATTTTTTAGATTTGACCTCAAATGACTTGACCTTGAACACACCCTCCAGAGGTTGCGCAGCGCGAGTTTCTACTGAGACCCTATACGTCACCAAGTTTCATCACCGTGCGCCGTACAGTTCGTAAGGTACCGTATCCACTCGTCCAATTCAACTACTCATTTTCTGAATTAAGATCACGTTACAGTTGAGCGCTTTCATACTAGCTTGCCAAATTTTTTCAAATAATTTTAATGAAGTGCTGGTCATAGAGTATGACTATTTGTCAAACTTTTGGAAACGGGGGTTTTGTTAATTTTAAGGAGATTGTCAGATGGAAAATAGTTGAATTAGACGAGTGAATAGGTTATGTCAAAACTTTAACCAAATTACCACACATACATACAGAGTGACTGCTAAGTCTCTTCTGAACTTAGTTCAGGCGAGACAACAATACACGTATGAACGTACAAGTTGGTTTACGAACCACCCGTCTTGCCTGATGGCGGTTCGTAAAGGAATTCATGTGAAAAATTGTTTATCAAAAATTGGTCACCTTACTGGTGAATGTTTGTTTCATGTTGGACCAAGGTTTTAATAAGTTTGTTTCATGTGGGGTCAAAACCTTGGATGACTTGGTCATTTTTTACGTTCCAATGAGGTCGTTTTATGATCCTTGCAATAACCCAAGGTCAACTTGTTAACCATTTTAGAAATTTGACCTCATGACCTTTTGAACTTGACTGACCTCGACTCAAGTGCTAGCTATCCATGGTCCAAGTTTATACCATGCACGGTCAAGGGTTCATTAGTTATGACTTTTTGACCCCACATGAAACTTGGTCAACTTTGTGGACTGAAGGTCAAGGGCTATCCATTGTCTTAAGTTTAATCCATCTAGGGGTCGAGGGTTAACGAGACATGGATGCGACCTTTGATGACCTCGGGTCAACTTTTTGACCTTAAAAATGGCCTCTGGTAAACTTTTTCAACATTTAAAAAAATTGACCTGACCTTAGGTCAAGGGCTATTCGTCGCCAAAGTTTAACCCTAACCCCACCAGAACTCACTAAAGCTCACTGTCAAAAATCACCAAAATGCGCCTAAGTCCAAATACGTCATAGACACGGGTTGCATATGGGGACGAAATCGCTGCCTGGGCAGCAGCCCCATGGTGGCCTGCTAGTGGTGTGCCTCACTTGGGAATTCAGAGGTCATGGGTTCGAATCCTGGTCAAAACATGCTTTTTTCTAATGTGACGTAGTTGGACTAAGGCTAGAAAACGGAGCACCTCTCAATTCAGGGTTAGGGTTAATCAATGTGGGGTCAAGGGTCAGATGCCAGTATCACTGAAAAACACGAAACTTAGAAAAAACCCTAAAAATGGGCATAAAGTGGCATCTCTGAGGGTTCATGAGTTATGAGCGTAGCTTCGAAAGGACCTCGGGTCAACTTTTTGAGATTTGACCTCAAATGACCTAGACCACACACCCCAAAAGTTTCGCAGCACAAGTTTATCCAAATACCATTCATGTCACAAAGTTTCATTACCGTAGGCCTTACGGTTCCGGAGATATGCTGCGGACGGCGCACAGAAAAGTGACTAACATGTCTTCCTCACTATGTTCAGGCGAGACAATAATAATCACATCTTTACATTCAGTCTATTATAAGACTCTTAAACAAATTACCATGTTTTAGGCTAATTTTTGCTTCATTTGGGTTCAAAAATACCAAAACTAAAATAGAAATTTTTCCCCATAGACTTCAACGTGTGGTAAAAATGGCCACCACGTTTGTTTTGATCCGGATCGCACTCGTTAGGCTAATTATTATAAATATGATGCCACTACTGAAAAGTATGATAGTTCACTCAGTGTGTTATTTATAAGCTGTGGAAATGGCAGTTTAAATTGAATGGTGGAAGTAGGTAGGTAGGAACTTATTACCGGAAACACAAGACAACTTCACAATAATAACAAAGAAACCATTCTACAATGCTTTTTTTTTATTATTCCCGTTGCAATTTTTCCTTTTTTTTCCAATACATTTTTTCTATATTTCTTATACAAGTCCTTTCTTTCTCATATAATTCAGCTGGTTTTCTTATTACATAATTCCTCCTTATGAGGATAGATTTGATACCAGGAAACAGTCACTCCGCGTTCTTTTATTACATTTATATGGTTACATTTCTACACAAAGCAATAAATGTTATATGGACCTTGTAGATTGCATTACAAGACAATGTGATAAGGGGATGCGACACTGAGACTACTTGGCTAATACCCAAAACATCTTCAGTGATGCAAATATATTTATTTTTTGTTGTTTAAAACCACCATTGTTGAATCTCGAGACACCACTGAACAACAAACAGCTAAGCCCAATGAGTTGAATAATTTATCTGAAAATTGTAAAGAAATCATGATACACCTCATCTTAGTTCATTTTGGAAAATAATATTATGGATTAATTTTTGGTTAGATTTCAAAATCAGTTGCACAAATCAACTTTCGCTAATATTATTTATAGGGGCAATTCATGATCCAAATTTCTTCCCATAGGTGTCACTTAACTTATAATAATAGCAAATAAGAATCCTTGATTGATACATGATCCAAATTTAAATGTTCTTGAAATGATTTGAATTCATTATTGAAGAATGTCAAATTGTGTCATTTATTGATCACCTGACAGAGTACCTGTAAAACAAAGACCTACAAAGATTTTGTAAAGTCTGTAAAGCTTAAAATCAAAACACAAATAATAATCAAGTGCAATTTTCAGCTAGCAATTATTTTATCTTTAGTAATAGAGAAAGTATGAAAATTTATCTGACCATAATCATGAACTACACCTGTACGTTCATGCAATAAAATAGCCGACACGCAAGTCATTTACTCCTTTTGAGTCGGTTCATGTCTTGTTAGTTCATAATTGGTTAACAATTTCACCTGTGAAATGGACAATTGTTTCATTAACATTAAAGATATGGAAACTTGATTGAATATATTTGCAATATTCAGAGTTGTAACGCATCTATGATAAACCCTTTAAAAAATAAATAATCAAAATTAAGCTGTTTTTGTCATATGATCCCTCAAGATAAATTATTATTTAAACCTAACATGTTTTGCGATATATATCATGCTATACTCATCAAAGGCATTCAAGATAGTTCTACGCAAAAATATGGTTAGGAACATCAAAATGACACGGAAATACAATCAGTTTATTTTGAACACTTTTTTAGAGATCTATTTCAAATGAAAAAAGGTTTGAACAATATGTAATGAATGATGACTCGATATGTACGATTATAATAAACATGCCAAGGGATTATCGGCAGACTAGTTGAACAAAAATAAATTAGGAGACACTATACTTCTTGGCACATGCAAAATATTTTGGATTATCATGCAAAAATTCCTACACCCGTTACGTATTCGGTTGCCGACATCCGACAGGGTCATCAACAGTGTTCTAGAAATCAGTTCACAGAATTTGCAATTGAACATAATTGACAAACTTAAATGATACCTTGTTTGTCATTTATTTGGGAACCTATTCAAAACATATGATTTGAAAGCTTGAATTTAATTTGCATGCTACCCATGGGTACAATGTCCTATGTTACTATCATATGGCTCAATGATAAATTAAATAAACCATCAAGATCTATAGAACCAAGATAAATCTACAATTTATCAAAGTATTTCTCCAAAGATGGGATGCCTTCTGAGAGTCCTTTGCGCTTGCGTGTGTCCGTGACGACAATTCCGGGTTTGGTTGCTGGGTCATGGGGGTCTCCGGGAAGAATCTGCCAATGGTCAAATACACATTGTGGGAAAGCTTGTCCACTAGTATTTGAACGTAGATCTGCGGTAAAGCCTGTTGAAGGAATGAAACATAAATTGTGACTTCAGTGTTTTCCAGTTACAATTTACAACATTTAAACAGTCATGTGTATGAGAAACACAATATTTTAAAATGATCTTTCATAACTCATTGTAGCAACTTTAAACTATTAGATAAGGGTCTTTAGCCGACTCAATAATCTCAACAATTACAGGGCCCAAAATACGGTTTTAGGACGGGCAGGCAATTTTAAGGGCATTAACTGTGAAAGCTGTGTTCAGGTTTTGGGTGGCACCAAGGTATTGGTAGGGGCACCTACTGCAAATTGCCTGAGGTTATTTTAGGCCCTGTAATTATTTATGAGATGCTCAGTTCATAAGTACTGTGGTACACCCATCTTAGTCAAGGCACATAATTTAAGAAATTTTGACCAAATACTTATGATTTTAATTTTGACAATTTTCCAGCACATAACTACTTTCAAAAACATTAATGAGATTTGTTTTGAAATAGGGGCAGTTTTGGTCTTGTCAGGATTTTTTCTGCAAAAGTAGCCCCCTTTATACCCCATCTCCAAAATACTGAATATATTTCATTTGGAATAAACTTACTGACAGGTCAGTGTTTTTACAATATCACAACATTAAAAACTTAAAAAACTTGTAACATCTGAGCTAAGAACTGGCTACACATGTCACGGGTCACTTCCTATAGCATAAAATTAGACTGACAATGTCTGTAGTTTACAATGGAGATGTCCTTTTTATAACATTTAATGCAATTATGTCTTAATTTGAGCACATATAATGTTGACAATTTGAACACAAAACGACCCCTTTAGGACTTAAATCAAGTATTGTTGTGACATTTGAGCAAAATCAGAACATCCAAATCCTGATCATTCTATTAATACACTGATACAATTTGCTTGTAATTCTTCTTACCGAATGATTCATTGACGGGGAGATAGGCCTTGACAACAAACATAGGTGTTCCTGGCGTTTGAGCCTCTTCAAACACATGTCCTCTTCTTCTGTTCAGTACTCCGTAAATTCCACCTACAGCAGTTTCGGGGCACTGCAAACAAAACAAGACTCCTGATAACAATATGGCAAATCAAATGAAAATAATTTGGAAAAAAGGTAGTGCCATAAAAGCCACCTTCTTTTGAACATATTTAACCCTTTCAGTCCTAATGCTATTTTTTAGAAAAACACGATTTTTTACCTACATTTTGATACAGGCTTACAGATTTTTTATACTTTTAGATAGACACAGATAACCATACATTTTATTACTCCTAAAAGTATGACCAATAAAATGACGCACAATTTTTTCCCTCAAAATTCGTTGTATACGGTTGCCATGGCAACGTAAAGTACACAAAGCAAAAAATGACACATCCATTTTCATGATTTCTAGGGGTATGACTCCTTAACAATAGTTCTTGAGGTCATGCGATTATTTTGAGATATTTTGTGCGAAATCACCTAATTACTGATGTTATTTCGTGCAATGCGGTTGCCATGGCAACGGTCCTGGTATTGTCTCTATAGTATTACACTTGATTGAAGTCCTCAAAGCCATTTTCTTGAAAAAATTCTGGTAGAAAATGTTGATTGATGAATAAAAAAAGCTTTTTATACTCCAACTGCACAGGTACTCATGCAAATTACTCCCTAAGCTGGTAAAAATTATGATTGATGTTCACATTTTCGAACATTATCAATTATATATTTTTGTCAATTTCTCCCCGTTTTTACATAATGTTTTCATCAGTGTGTAACTTCACTATTTTTAACATAAATGTGTCTAATATGGTATCAAAATAATGGAAATTTTATCAGCAAACCAAATAAACACATTGACCACAGAGCAACTAGACTGATGGCACTAGAAACAGATATGATAAAGCTATACATTATTGATAATACTTCAACTACTGTTATTGATTGGAAATGTTGAAACACCGATGGCATTTTTGGCATGTCCCTGTCCATAACAAACGAAATTGATGTTTGTTCAAATTAGTGCTGTCGTCCAGAATGGTACCTTTTTTCCCCAAGTCATTTTATCATATTACCGTAGGCCTGATGGTTCCGAAGATATGCTGCGGCGATACACAGAAAGTTGATTGGTATTTAAATCTCTTCCTCACTATGTTTAGACAACAGGGTTTTTTCCCCAAAAAATTTGATTGAAGCACTAGTTCAAAACTCATGGTTCAATTCATTATTTCAGTTTTCATGATAAGAATATCAAGTCTAATGTCAACTTACCTGGATTTCTACAAGGTAGACTGGCTCCATAATACGTGGTTGAGCAGTCAGGACACAGGCATAGAGGCAACGACGGGCAGTTGGGATAATCTGCCCACCACCACGATGAATGGCATCGGTATGTAGCGTCACATCATGGATGTTGAAACGTACACCACGCATGTTTTCTTCACACATTACTCCCTGAAGACAAAAAGTGCAGATGCTTGGTAAAATAGTGTAAATAGCAAACATATTAATTAGGGATGTTTTATTCAAGAAAAGCTTGCAGTTTTTGAATTCAAACTCAGGCATTCCAAGTTTTTTTTTTGTTTTTTTTAGGAGATAATCACTCTCCTGTGATTTTTGAGGAGCTCAATTTAAAAAGGTGCTAAAATGTCACTCACATTATCACAAACTTGTAATGAAATACTATACCTATTTACTTATTATTGTGCAAAACACAAATAACTAACCACCATTCACAATTTAAAATGTTTTTCAATGGCATGTATTTGTCTTATTTCAGCAGTTCAGTGTGACCAAACTGATGAAATTTATGGTAACATAAGATAACAATAAAAACCATTAAATAAATAAAAGGACAAACAATATTAAATTATACACACATGAGCTTGAAAATAAAACACACACACACACACACTGGAATTTGATAAATTTCAATTACTTGAATTGAACAATTAATCAGTTTTTTTTCTTCATTATGAATAACATTTTTGTTGATTTAATTTAAATTTATTTCATTGTATTTGTTTATTTTTATCTCTCTTTGTAAACATGCTTATTTCTTTAATGAATGACATTTTAGGGTCAAGGTTATTGGCAAATTTGACCACTGAGTTCGCTAATAAAGCAGTACGTCACGATTAGCCCCGTCCATTTTATGCATAAAGCGAAACATGTCAACACAGGCTTACAACTCCTCTCTGTTTCAGCGTGTGTTTACAAAATAATCAGACCTTCTTTCTTCGTTTATAGTAAAAGCTAAGCTGAAATTATGATTTTGGAATCAATAAAATAGCTTTCCCACTTTAAAGAAAGAATATATTTTGTGTTTACTTGGGTCGTGATTCATGAATATAAGGGGGGAGTCTGCGTTCAACAACATACTAAGGCAAGCAGTAGTACATTTTGCACGGGGGAATTTCTGCATAACCAACGCCATTGAATTTCGCTGCATTCCGTTGCGTTGGGCATTAAGATTTCTGCCACTTAACACGTTTTAGTTTCGCCACAGTTTATCTTTAAAATGTTGGGGAAATATTCTGATGTCAACATCATGGGATTTAAGTTCGATCAGCTTATTTATTCACATCATCATGGGATTAAAGTTCGATCAGCTTATTTATTCACATTCTAGGAACCTATCATTCTATATAAAGGAAACAAAATCTAGACCAAATTCACCTGGAGCGCGACACATCGCGCACGTAAAACCATGTTCAGGAGCGCTGGCGCGATCGCGCTCCTTTAAAATTAAGGCCTGCAAATTATTTTGGGCAATGTCAAACCACTTCTTGTGCCACAGGCGAGGGGAGTGGCTTCATGCTACTGGGATAACTCGCAGATTAGACATAGAACAGTGTGTATAAACTCAAACAATTGCACTGGGCAGAAAATTGTGCTATGTTTATTTCTAGTTCAAAGGCTGGCCATGCTTTGTAAGCTTTTTGACTGTTACGATTGATTACTCAAGTTCAGAAGACCATAGAGGCAGTGCTTAGTAAAAACAAGAGCCCTGACATGTATATTTCTTCTCACCTCTTTGGTTGCCCATTGGAGACCTGCGACAACACTATCCTTGATTTCATTCAAGTACTGTACACCCTTGGTTACATCAACAAGGAGATTGGGGCCAGTTCCTTCTGGTCCAAATGCCCAAATCTTACGAGCTTCTTGTACATCCCAGTCATGTGTGTCTGCCAGGTACCTTCCACGCTCCTTGGGGTCCATCCTTGGGGCGACTTTACCCTGAAATCAAAAATTGGAAATAGGTACACTGCAATTTTGTAGCCAATCAATATGCCCAGTTACAAATATTATGCAAGAAAACATTAAGAATTGTTAAGTGTGGGCTTGTGTGGGTATCTATGATTATATGCCGACAAAAATTCTTGTTTCATAAATCTTGACTGCACTGGTCAAACCTCGAAAGGATACCAACATGTTAGGTTTTTGAAGATAATGCTAGCAATGCAAATTACAGGCAAGTATTCGGATCTGGGGACTAATAATAGTTATCCATAGAAACCATGATATTTATGTTTGGTCTATCCTCCAGTAATTCACCACTATATTGAACATATCTCTTCAGCAAAGCATAATGAATGTAAAAATTAACAGGGGTTACATGTGGTATCAAAATCTCCAATTTGATATGGAAAGTGACGGTCTAATTGATTTGAATACACACCTTAAGTGTTAACCAGTTTGCTGTATAAATGTGCACAGGGTCACAAGTCAGAAACTGGTCCACCCAATATGGTGGAGCTGTTTCACGGTTCCCTTTTTTAAAGTATGTTTTATGTTTTTTTTAATACTTCCACTTAGTCTAAGACAGAAAATGAGGTATCAACTTCT
>JXSR01S074750.1:49296-62029 GCA_000969725.1 Ophiothrix spiculata | reverse complement strand
AAAAAAAAAAAAAAAAAAATTAACCTTCCGCCGCCAATGAGAGACATGGTATGTACATATAAAAGTCATTGTGATTTGCTTGTGGAGTTGTGTAAACTTGTTGTAGTTCTGTAAACTCGAATCTTTTTGTAGTCCACCAAAAGCCGCATTTGGATAAGATCGAAATGTTTAGGGGTGCAGTGGGTACTCTTCTGGTTGGTTTAAGCAATTAGTCAGTTTTCAAAATATTGTATTCAGTGAACAGTGAAGATACCTGAATTGCCAGTTTCTTGACTTTCAAATCTAATTAAGTTTAAATATATAGATGGATCGGTAGAATGTATTCTCATTTACCAAGCAGCCCATTAACCCTTGACCTCCTGAAACATTTTCGAAGATTCCTGAGGGGTGGAAAGTAACATGATAAAATGTTTTTAAGCAAGATTTTGACCATGTATAGATTTTGTTCCCTCCTGCAGGCCTAGCTATTTCGTGCTCAACCTATAAGGACGTCACTTATAGATTAATAAATGCGCATTTCATACGCGAGTGAAATGAGACAAAATCAATGCACGCGCCGTCAATTTTGATGCGTCCAATTCACGAGGCCCGTAGGGGCCGAGTGCATTGGACAGCAATCAAAATTTACCGCAAGTGCATTGATTTTGTCTTATTTTACGAGTATAATGGAATGCAAATTTATTAATCTAATTCATACACGGCAGGAACATTTTATTGTATCTTCTGTGAAAAGAAATGCGACCTTATTTAGTTTAGAGAAGTTTTTGGATTTTAATGGTCATATTAAAGGCCTTATCTCTTTTCACAAAACATACAATATTATTTTTCTGTCGGTGCTTACAACGTGCGTGCAACGTACGAACTCCCTGCAATTGCCACGTGATCGTACGGAGACCGTACTTACACATACGATGTCCTTACTACAACGTGCGTGCATGTGCCTTGAATGTTGAAAACAAGAGCACGATGTGGCATTGATATTCCCACTAAAATCCTGAGACTTAGTTTAAAGTCTAAGGGACTTGTTAGAATTAGATTAAAAATAAGTCTGTCAAAAAGACCTATTTCAAATAATTCCTGTATTATTAAAAAATAAATAGATTACTCTCTTCTAACCAAGGGTAAGGTTTTTCCCCGCAGCATAAAATCGCAAAAGCAACCGACTTCAGGCATTTGGGTAATACACCCTTTGCGGTCATTTTGGTGAACAATTAGGGGGAGTGGGTGGGGGTACCACCTAAGGTGGGGGTTTGGGTAGGTCGTCAAAGTTGGGGTGTAGGGGGGGGGGGGAGCGAGAAGGAGCAGTTAATTTTTTCTTTTGATGCCGCCTTCTCATGAACCTATCACCATCTCCTCGTGATCCGACCCATCATCATCTGACTCGCTCCTCCTATCCTCTTCAACTATCTCATCCATCAGTCGTGTCTATGAGGCCTCTAAGTTAGCCATGTTTGAAGCTACGGCTACTGCTTATTCATCTTTGCTCGAATCTTTGACATTTTGTAGATAAAATTTTGACACCTATATAAAATATTTATTTTATTGAGATAGGGAGAGACAACAGTGACGTGAACGCAGGCGATGATGGCTTCGTTCATGGATCAAGAGGAAGTCGGGACATTTGTTTTTTGTAACCTGTGCTAATTTTATAGTAGAACACCGAGTTGACAGAGAAGAACTCAGCTAGGCACTCCTTTTTTTTTTGGCGAGAACGAGCAGTTGATTTTATCTTATTATGCCGCCTTCTTATGAACCTATCTCAATCTCCTCGTGATCCGACCCATCACCATCTGACTCTGCTCCTCCTATCCTCTTCAAATATATCATCTATCAGTCGTGTCTCTGAGGCCTCTAAGTTAGCCATGTTTGAAGCTACAGCTACTGCTAAATTCATCTTTGCTCGAATCTTTGGCATTTTGGAGATAAAATTTTGACACCTATATGCTATATATCCTGCACAACTCAGTGCGAAATCAGTGCGCAAAACGTACGTTGTAGGTGCCGAGCACATGCCGACTTGGTACGGTGAACGTACGTTTTTGGTGCTCAATGAACTGTTGAACTAGTCAATGACAGAGTAGACACGGAGTACGTACATTCAACGTGCGGAGCACGCACGTGCATCGTGCGTCGATATTAGAAGACGTGACTGCTATAAAAAAAAAACCCATTAGACTCTAGAAATTCGTATCTTGCACGTGCGTTGCACGTACGATGGTCGTACGATGCATATGTGCGTCCATCGTACGTGTGGTAAAAAAGTAGCAAGAACGCAGAGAAACTTCCCCATGGACTAAAAATGCTACGTCCTGTCTGCGTACTCCAAAATTGGTACTGAGTCGGTACCGACACTGGGTCGGTACCGCCAACGTGCGTGTTGCACGATTTTCCTACGTTTTTGCACACAGACACGTACAACGAGTTTTGACCACCGCTTACCGGTTGCGGTTGTCCTCCCAACATGCTGGTCGGGGTATGGTAATGTTATGTTAATGAACTCATTAATTGAAATGTATATAATTTCAGGTGTCGTAAAACTGTCGGATGCTGACAGCGGCAGTGTTGTCCAAATGATTAGAGACCGGCATGCTGATACATCGATGGACAGTGGTATTCGTGGTAAGTTTTTTAAAAATTGCAGCAAAAACTGTAGGCATATGTACACTCAAGAACGCATCTTTCAATAATTTTATCATTATTTGATAGTTCTTGCATAAATTATTTTGGATGTTTAATTATTTTAGTGCCAATTACAAAATTGCTCAAGCATACATTTATGGCATCATTCATATATTTTAAAGTATACGCTCTCAACTACTAGTTTCGTCAAAAAATTGCATATACCTAACTTGACGCTCTTGCTAGGGTTCTATATTGGTTTAAAATGGTTCAAGAGATATTGCTGCAGGGGTTACAAGCGAGACATTCTAATCAAGCTGTGCCATTCATGTGTTTTTAAATGACCGCAAATATTTATATTTCCTCAAGTATATCAACATATTGTAAGTGCATTTTGGTGGGTGGTTCGGGTCTCTTTTTGGTGTTTTTTTTAACTCATAACATATGAATAACAATATTTGGCAATAGGTGTTATTGTTGTAGCTCAAGAACCATTTCCATGGATTATTTTGAATATATAATGCTTACATGCTATTTGTTTTGATAATATTCTATCCCGATGTTAATGTCATTTTAGTAGCCATTTTGAATTCAAAAGCATTCATATGGTCAAATTTATTTCATTAGCTTAATTTGATGCTAAACATTGAGCTCTGTCTTACTTTGCTCAAGCGTGTATTTAAGCATCATTCGGGTCCTTACACGCTCTCAACTACCAGTTTTATCAAAAATTGCATTGGCCAATATACTATAATTCTGATCAAAAAAATAGAAAACTAGCCCCATAAAAGTGTAAAGGGCAAAGTAGTTGTTGAAAGAGGGCAACTCATCCCTTTTAGTCACAAATATTCAGCTTACCGCACAAAAAAATAAATCAAATAAAATAAAATAAAATAAAGAAAATAAGAATAAAAAGAAAATTGTAGACTATGCAGCTACCATAAAAATTCCCTTAAAAGGGAAACCAGACATATTTAAAGAACTTATTTCGTTTTGAAAAAATGTCTAGTCTTTGAATAATCATTGGAACAGGGGCGTAGCCAGGGGTGGGGCAAGGGGTCTAAATCGTCACTACATGAACAATAATTGGACCAACATTTCATGCAGTGGCGGCAGCAAAATGGGACATACTGCTGAAACTAGCTAATTTTTGCCTAAATTTTTTGCGCGCTCCGTGCGCCCATAAAATTCCAGTAAAAATGAGGAGTCTTTCAAAGCTGTTGGAATTTCTTTGGGTGTACCTTTTTTGCCCCTGAGGGGGGCGCCAGACACCCTCGCTACGCCCCTGCATTGGTAACAAGTTGGATGAACTTAAGAATTTAGTTTATCGTTTTGTAATAGACCTGTCAGTATAAGCATATCTGAAACCTGGTCGTCGCCTGATAAAAATGACTCTGAACGCTCCCCCCCCCAAAAAAAAAAAAGCCAATACACTGTTGTCCACAGTGATCGACTGCCAAACAAGTGGCTGTGGCGTAAGTTTACTCATTTAATGAACTCTCTTAAACCACGCGTATGTAATGATTTTTTATCTAAGGACTGTGAAATGGTATGGACTTAATGTAATTTACATAAATGAAACTTTAAGATCTTTTCTTAACATCCAGCCTATTCAAAACAGAATACTCGAGTAAGCGTTTTGGGAGTTATCGTAAATCTCGCTAAGGCCCCCCTGGAATGAAAGTCCGCCTTTCATAGACCAAAACGGAATAAAGCGTGAATCTAATGTTGCGTGAGAGTTGATAGCCTATACTTTACCGTACAATCCGGACAGTAAGATCAGGGGATTGCTATTCCTATCATATCGGTTCCATTCAAAACAAAAGTTGCAAGGCTAGCACTCCAGCTGACGTAGCCAAAGCTGACCCCTCTTATTAATACCCCCATCCCTCAATGCAATTTCCGTTCCACTCTGTGTTGTATGTATTTCCTGTTCTGATGTAAAAATCAAGGTCCCCCTGGAATCAAAGTCCGTCTTCCACGCGTTGTTATAGCCTATACTTTACTGTACAACCTGTTCTCACTCGGGATAGATTGATACTTTAACTTCACGATATTAAATGAGTGAATGGTCATAGACCTTAGGTAGGGCCAACTGCAATCCCAGCATAAAATATGCAAATTAAGTATATAATCAGCATAATTTATGCCAAAAAATTGGTTTTTATTGTCTTGTATTACAACCCAGTTACGCATGGGTTATGATAATACCAACTGTACAGGTTTATAATTAACAAAAATTATTGTATAAATCTGACAGAATTTCCAACCAAATTCAGTAAAACTGAAGGAGATGCAAAGGAAGATGATAAACTGGATGTTGCAATAGGGAGCCCGGTCATCAAGGTAAGTACAGCCAGAATTTAGCTCGCTGAAATATCGCTTAGTCTATTTTTTATTCATGAAAAATTACAGGAAAGGTCGTTTTTGACATGCTTATGAATATTCATGATTTCGGATGCCCTAGTTTAAAAAGCTATAAACTCGCCAAAGTATCATAGAATCTCAAACCAAACACGCACTAAGAAGCATAAATGTTATGAAAACATTTTGAAATAAAAAAAAAGTGAAAATTTTGGAAATATAAGTGTCTTTTCGTGTGATTTTGCAAGTATTTATTTTCCTTGAGTGAGGTCAAATTAGGTCTTTGCGTTTTACCTAAATTCTGCGGTTCTGGACTTAATATATTTTAGCCACTTGGTCAAAAGAGAGCGACAACACTTCTTTGACAGATTTACTAAAACATTTGCGGTAATTTACGTAATGTACGCCTCACGTAAAAGAATGTAACGCTTGGTCTAATGAGGTCAAATAAAACATCAAATTTCTACGCGAAACATATAATCAATTAAGCGACACTTGTCTATTATTACGTACATATACTTAAAACACCCACTTCAAGTAAGCGTTATCTGTATTATAGCCTAGTGGCTAATATAGCTTCTCACTTTTAATGCGAGAGGTCCCAGTTTCGAATCCCGGCGGTGCCTTCTTTTTCTTTCTTTTTTTCAATTGAAAACAAAGTATTATTTTTTTTCTATCGTATATGATTGATATTCCTTCAATAAACTACGTTTACAAAATAATTTCTTTAGATAAACATGGTACTCATTTCCCTAGAGCCCGTAAATAATATGCACAGTGGATGCACAGTCAAGCTCATGAGCTGTTACACGTGCATGGTATGGTAAATGACGTCAGATTTGCCTAGATATAGCCCCAGACCTCCGAAAGGTGTGATTTGTCGTTTACGATGTTCGCTGTATTATCGGGATAATGTGATGACCGACATCTTGCCCTTTTTATACGTCTAATTGTAATGAATTTCCCCTCGATTTATAACTGGTTTTAAAAGTCTAACAGGAAAGGTACATTTTTCAAATTTCATGAATGTGAGGTCTGATACCTACACTCGCAGTTTGTATTAGCCATTTCACATAAAAGTTGGTAAAACAAGCTGCACGTTAGTATAACGTAAGCAGCTACTTAAAGATAAGTATTCTGATCGGTGACAAATTTAACATATACTTTCCATATTTGAATGAAGGGTCATCACATATAAAAAGCAATTGTAAAGTTTCATATACCTTGAGCCAATTTAATGCTACAGACAAAAATGTGTCTGAGAGTGAAGCAAAGAAACATCTAGTAGGATATTTATTTCTGGTAACAAAATATTCCAGTATTCAGCACTTTTTTGTTCATATCTCTTCAATGAACCATAATATGTGCGTGAAAACTTACACTAATTATTAATGCGCTTTCATGTGGTATCAAAATGTCCAATTTAATTTTGTAAGTGAAAGTTATTGGGAAAACCAATATGATCGTACGTTGGAATAAGTCCGTATTTTTCGAATCATAATTTATGTTCAAGGTTTGTCGAAAATAGCCAAATATAATACCAAAATCATGAAAGACAAGTGGTGTGCTTCAATGTGGAAAGTAACAAACCGGGAGGAAAATAAAAGTGGTGCGGCCTGTGTGGCCAGAAGGCAATAGTTACTAAAAAGGAATATTTGTACAGTGCTACTATATAATATTTTGTGGTTATTGCTAGGGCTATATAACGTATCAAAATATTCTTTTTCTTTTTTCTGGCTGAAAGTGGTGCGGCAAAAGCCCACATAGCCCACACGGTTCCGACGCCCCTGTACCAAACAGTGACGTGAATGACCCAACTCTCTTTCAGCGGAACAATGCATAAAAGCTGCTTTGATGAATAATGAAGGGTATAAATAATTTCAAAATGTGTTTTTTAGGTGTCATTTACATTCACAGTCCTGGACCATTTACATTCACCACAACCCTATTTTTGTAAATTGAGGGGCGTTGAAGGATCATTTTATGCTTTGCTTCCAAGCATTCTCTTGGCAAAGTCAATCGTAACCAAGACATTTAATTATCTGCTTATCACTCTATTACATACATTTATATGCATTCCATATGGACACTCAGCTTGAGTAGTGAAGTGATCTTGACGTTTACTTGTTGTCACGTCATAGGTTTCCCAGATATTTTGCTCATAAATCGACATTTATATTTCATGTCCATTGTAAAGTAAAATGCCAAAAGATCCTGCTAGCCAGTTTAACTCTGATGCGTCATCTGTGTTTTTCATGTGTTTTTCAGGAGTCAATTAAACTTCCAAGAAAGACCCCGAATGTGGACAGTGGCTGCGGTAGTGTAAAATGTATGTACATATCCAGTAACCTCGATAGAGTAAGACATGTTGATATGACCAAGGACAGTAGTATTATACATGGTAGGTATTATTTAACAGATGCGAGAATTCCCATCGCCATAAAGTTCATGTCGCAGCTAGAGTGATTCACTTCCCCATTAATTACAGAACCGTCAATTTGTTTAAGACAAATGTGTCAGGATGACACAGAGACTCAAGAATTTCAAAATGAATGACCTTTGCAACTGATTTTACTGAGATATCCGATTAAAGTTAATTAATTTTGTTTGCGAGCATAAATTTATCAAATCATAATTTATTCTGAGACATCAATGTTATTTTTAATGTAGTAAAATGGTAAAACACCTTGTTTTCCTCAAAGGACTCCATGCAATCCCATTTTTATTATTGATAGACACTTACATTTTTAACAGATTTATCATTGCGGAGTGAATTGATCTATCATTGCTGAGTGAAGTATCATAAATTTACATTTCATTGAATTATGATATCATGCCCAAATTTTCTCCTACAGATCCGACAAGTTCTCATTCAACCACACTGACGTGTGCTACACAATGGAAATTGAAAGAAGAATTAGGTAAAGGAACCTTCAATACAGTAGAAACAAGTCAAGTGGATGGTATTGCAGTAACCGAAAATCAAGACATCATAGTGACAGACACTGCAGAAGGCAAAGTAGCTGATGAAAGGGTCGTGGTACTCAACAGTGAAGGCACATTGAAGCACTACCTGCAATCACCTCCTGTTGACCCTGAGAGAATGCATCATCCTACATGTCCTACGAACGTAGCGGTAACCTCAACTGATAAAATACTTATCACCGACCAGTCACCTGATGTCAAGATATTCAATCCTGACGGTTCCCTTGAAAGGTCTTTCAGTACATTGCCGCCGGATGAATCTTGCGGCAATGCGAGTATTGGAATAGCAGTAGGTCTTCACGACGAGACTATCGTTGGGAACCAAGATATGCACTGCATCACTATCCATTCTCAGAACGGGGACTTCATCAAACAGATTCCAACCGCGATCAAACCATTTTATCTTTCCTTTATTAATGACAGTCAACTAATTATTATCAGTGACTGGATGTCGAAAAGAGTAATAGCTATGACTCGCGATGGAAAAGTGATGTACAACATCCACAAGTTTAGAGTAAGTGGCATGACAGCATCACCGTATGGAATCGTCTGTGATTGCGATGGCAATGTATTTATAGCATTGAAGGGCGTAGATCAAGATACAGGGAAGTTTATTCCTAATACTGGTCACATTCATCAATATGATAGCAATGGCACGTTCAAAAGGTGTATTATTAGAGGCGTGTATGGACCATGTGGACTTGCTATGTCACAAGGCAAGTTGTACATAGCAAACACAAAGTCTGTTCTTGTGTATGCACAACATCTTTCGCATTAGATCAGTAGGCCAGTGGCAATTGATAACAAATCTTCCCCGGAGTGGAGGGGGAGGGGATATTCTGACCGGGTAAACACCCAAGTGCAAAAAATATGAGACATTGGCGGATATCTAGACTTGTAATATACGGTAGGGTATCAAAATTGATAACTAATTGCGAGTGTTTCTGCACTGTATTTTCATGGATTCAGCAGTTCATATCATGTGTTGAAAATTTATTTGCAAACCAATATGTTAATGTTGGATTATGATGGCCAGTTTTACAAGGAAGGTTTTAATTGGCCAAATGTAGCACCCTAAGGTTGTTCCCTGGTGGTGTGAGAAATTTATGGTTGGCCAAATGTAGCACCCCATGGTTGTGCCCAGGTCCGTAGCCAGGATTTTTTCAAGGGGGGTGCGGATTTTCAAAAAGTGGACCTTTTGGAGGAAAATTTTTCGTTTTGGTCGATCCAAAACTAATTTTAGTGGTTTTGACAAAGTGACAAGCAAAAAAAAAAGAAAAAAAAGGTTTTCAGTAGTTTTTCAACAATTTTGTTTAGTGTTTTAGTAAAACAAGACCTTTTATTTACATGTTTTGGTGTTTTTAGAGGGTATTAAGGGAATTTTTGTGGACCTTTTTTGTACATTGTCAAATTTGGGGGGGGGGGGGGTGCGACGCCCCCACCGCACACCCCCTGGCTACGGGCTTGGTTGTGCCTTGGTGGTGTGAGTGAAATTAATGTACATGCATGTAGCATTGCCAATGTCAATGTGAGATTCCATGTTTTCATCACAAGTGTTAGCCCAGTAAATTAAATGTGAGCTGGTCTATATTGAAGCAAGTATGTTTTGTAATTTATAATTTTCACAAGTCAATCAAGGTTTGCAGTGTGAGCTCCCATCACATTGTGTTCAAGTTTGGAACAACTGACTAAAAACAGACTACATGTACAGAGCAAACAATTTTTCAGAAAGATGTTTTATTTTATTATTTTCTATCATGCAATTAAGTTGTAAGTCACATTGTGATTTGACTTTCACATAGGATCCAAAATTTTGAATCTCAAATTGTGCCGCAAGTTAGGCACTGATGTGTTCTTCAGTTCACCATTTTTTCATCAAGTAAGATACTTGCTAATTATTGCTTAACAGTGCCTTGACAGTAACTTCTAAATTGTAGACATTTTCTTGTCAGCATTTTTCTGAATTTTTGTGCCAGGGTTAGGCATTTCATTAGTATATTACTGCAATAAATTTGCTTGCATTCACATTGTGACTAGCAACAGTGTTTCAATTTTGACAAACAGACACACTGAACCATTCACTACTGGTGATCATGGCTATTTCTCACATTTATCTGCATCAAATTCATGTTGTTAAATTCCTTTTTTGAAGCATATTGTTTGAGTTCAGTAGTTTAGATTTCACAATTTTTAGATTGATCAAAACCAAATTAATTAGTCAAATTTGATCAATTCCTTTTCAAGTTTCTTCAGAAAATAAGTTTTGTGATTTTTCATGCAATTTTCAAAATTTCATGTATTGCATCCAAATTTTTAGAGAGTTTCTAAAATTGGAGTTGCCAAATTTTGTGTGATTTCAGAGTTTACTTTGTCAAGTTTAACATGCTCGGTTGGTAACTTAAAATGCCACTTTTAGTGATTTCTTGGTAATTGTCCGTACCCTAGAGAACTAACAATTAGGCGCCGGTAATGTAAGTGCCATTTTAGTTTAGGCCACTAAATAATTTGTAATGGCGCCCTCATATTTTGAGAATGCTTTTTGTTTATGTTTTTTGACCTCAAAGGTCACATTTCTGTCACGGGCGCTGCCATATTGGATTTTTACCGTAAAGTCAAGTTTGTGTTGGTTCTCTAGGAGTACAAATAGTTTTGTACCACTTTCAAGATCAGAATCTTACCAAATTACAGTTAAGTAGAAAGAAGAAAACATGATTAATTGATTGGTGTTATTAAATTTGTTGAAAGCAAATCAAGAACAAGTTTTATCGTCATTTCTAATTGATGTCATGAAGTCTGAAGACTGTGACAAGGTATGTTTTTGATCATGGTGTGCGTAACAAGCTGCTTGAATCGAAACCCGGAGCCAGCACTTAAGGTATTGGACGTCGCATAAGGCAATGTCACAACAGTGATAACTAATTCTTAACCCTGTCACTGGGACACATGCTGTGACATGGGTGTGCTACATGTATGTCTCAGAACTTTACTTCAAGTTAAGTTTATTCAAGTGGGCTTGTTAATTTTGATTTGTGAACAATCATCGGACCAAATATTATAAATTGAGCAAAATGCAAGTCATACAAACACAAATATTTTGTCAGAGCAAAGTAGAATCCATAATCACAACAGCTTGGCTGGGAATACCCTGGTACTCATGGTATGAAAAATGTCCCCCACCTTGCTGGGCTGGCCCCGGTCAAGCCCCCGCTATGCCTGGGTAGCGGGGGGCAGGGGATGCATTTGATAGCCACATTACAAAGATCATTCAAACAATAAACAAATGTCTTAATACTTTTAGCCTTTAGAGCCTAGAGACATTTTCAAAATCACATCTGTTGCTACAAGAGGTCCTCATATTTCAAAATTTTGTCAGCTTTTTGCAGGAGTTAATGGCTGTGAACTTGGACCCAATATGTACTGCAATGGAGTATGGGTCTGAAAGCTCAGACTAAGTTTGTAGGCTACGACCATGGCATTGCCATGGCATTTCGATTATGAAAAAGGTGCGATTTAGTCCCTCCCTGAAAGGTTTGTCTCAGATGACTTAATGAGCATCCACTGGAGATAGCTGACGTGTTTGATGATTGAAAAAAATAAAAATGTGTACTTTGAAGTTTGATCATTTTTTGTTTGTTAACATCAAAATAATCAGTAATTGTTACCAGTTTTTGTTTGGTATACTCCTCGATTACAATGGCCAGCCATTGGGCCTATGGCTTTAGCAATTTAAGGTGACCGTGTGCAAGAGCAAATTACCCAAATTTTTCATGAAGTGCAATGCTGGCATTGAAACTTCTTAGTGCAGTGTTTGTATACTTTTCCTATACCAACACACACACAACTGGAACAAATGAGGTTTGACCTCACTTTAGACCCCACATTGAAGGTATTAAATGGAGCTAGTTTAGGCTTGCTGTGACAAAACTATAAATTCAAACATAAATGTACCCAGTGTTCGAAATACAAAATTTTTACCACCACGTGTACATGTGCATGTAACTTCAAAAAGTTACCTACACAAAATAATTTCTGCAAGAGCACATTTCCCTAGACTTACTAGTAAGTCGAAAATATTATCGACTTACTGGGCTCCATTGAACAATGGGTAATTTTGCCAATTTTTGAAGTCTCATTTTGAACAACTCGCATCATGAAAAATGTTGGAAATGTGCTCTTGCACACCTTAGTGGGTTGCTTAAGCCATAGGTCATGGTAGTCAAGGAGTTTTATAGTTATACTTGTGAAAATTCATGATCAGTTTTATGTAAACAATCACTTAAAAATAACAAATGCATGATCAAAGTACACATTTTGATTTTTTCAATCAAAAAACACTCATGTAGATACTTAGTCCCAGAGCTGTGACCATGGACCATCATTAACTTTTATTATTGGGCATTGTAATTTCTATAGGTCCTAGGTCACAGGAATAATGCATAATACATTGGCCATTTAAGCTTTCTAAGTTTTGACAGGAAATATTTGAAAAATAAAAAACCTAAAACAATTCCACTCAGCATCATTACAAACTTAATTTAAACCCAAAGATGAAATTTATCATTCAAAATCTGGACGTAAACAAAGTTGAGGGGTTCAAATTCGGAAACCCAATGTTACAACATACAAGGTAAGTTTAGGCCCAAAAATCACACATTTTGATTCTAAATGTTAACAAGCCACCTATCATGAGATGCACAAGACTCTCAAGGTCAAGGAGCTTACTAAATTTTTGTGCAACTTCAATATTTTGCCTGAATTTGAGGTT
>JXSR01S074749.1:32908-43480 GCA_000969725.1 Ophiothrix spiculata | reverse complement strand
TAAGCAGAAATTTGAATGTAACTTGTCTCAAGCATTGTCAACTATTGCTAAGACATATAAAGAACTCACCAAATAGCCCATGGAGGCATACAATCATTTTGAAATGTATATGATTTTAACCACCCTGTATATTTCACCGTATGGATATTAAGTGAAAAGTTCTATTTCTTATTGAAAGCCCTGTGTTTTATTAATATAAATCCATACCTGTTTTGTTTTATGTTGATGGCTATGTAGAATAAAAGAGGCCTTTTTTGAGAGTAAAATCAACACATTATTTTTTAGTTACACCCTCACACACCCTGTATAATGTCAGTATCATTGTATATTTGGTATCCTTGTAGTATGAGCTTTTAAAAATGTATACTTTTATGGTGTTAAAATGTCCATATTTAACCCTGTGTTGAGAAATATTCAGATTGGTGATGTTTTTCCCATTTGGCGGTATGTTACGCTCTTTCTGACCAATTCATGACTTATGATCACTTCTTGAATCTTGAATCTTGAATTTTGAAGTGTTGATACCTAACAGCAAAATCTGCTATACTGGGATTTGGTGCTGACGTGACGTCAAAGGCGGTGCATTGAATAAAACAAAGGGTGGACGAAGATACCAAAACATATGAATCCAAAAAACACGATGAACTTAGGGTGCACTATAAATACAGAAGATTGGTAGATAGTAAAGCAGGTTGGAGGCGTACACTGCCGAACCGCTGGAAGGGTGGCTGCCTGGAAAGCTGGCAAAGTTGGAGCTAAGACTGCAGATGCTGGAAGTTGGTTCCAAACCCGCGCAACACGTGGATAAAATGAGAATTTGTAACAGTCTATGGTTGCCTCTGGGATGAAATATTTGAGCTGATGGTCGTGTCTGCCAAAATAGGTTGCAGGTCTGATAATATGCGGAAACTGAATGTTCACAAGTTGATTTTGAATTTTGTAAAACATATATAGTTGAGATGCAAGGCGCCTATATGGAGCGAGTCCCAGCCCAAGGTGTCAATCAATGATGTTACAGAAGTAGTTCTCCGGTAGTCTCAAAAACGAACCGTGCAGCTCCCCGCTGAACTTGTTCAAGTCGGTTAGTAGTAATGATGTTACACGGGTTTCAAGCTTCCGAAGCATACTCCAATTTCGGGCGACCGAGGGCCTTGTAATTAGCTTTAACCTTGACATCTTGTGTACAGGGAGATAAAGTCCGTCTTCCCAGGTCAAAATTCCAGTTGAAACCAGTTGGAAATCTCAACTGTGTTGAACTGTGCTTAACTATGTTCAACTGGATTGAACTAGGTTTCAACTAGGTCCAACTGGTATTTGTTGTAGTTATGAAATCCCAGTTGATACCAGTTGAACTGGTATACCAGTTCAACTGTGTTTACAACTGGGCGATTGAATTACGTCACGGAAAATGGAACATTCCAGTTGACTCCAGTTCAACTGGTAACTGGGTTCAACTGTTTTGAGAACACCAGTTGATCCCAGTTGAACTGGTTTCATTTGATACCAGTTGAACTGGTTTCCAATGATTCCAGTTGAACTGAAATGAAACCAGTTCAACTGGTATCAAATGAAACCAGTTCAACTGGCATCAAATGAAACCAGTTCAACTGGTATCATTTCCAGCAATTCCAGTAGAACTGGTTTTCTTTGATACCAGTTCAACTGGTTTCGAACGACTCCAGTTGAACTGGTTTTCAGTGATTCCAGTTAAACTGGTTTCATTTGATACCAATTGAACTGGTTTTACTTGTCTTGTTATCACTTAAACTGGTATCAAATGATCCTACTTGAACTGGTTTCATGTGATACCAATTATAGTGTGTTTCAAACTGGGCTTTGTTACATATGGAACTCTTACCATTTCAAGTGCTAGAATAGTCATTCACCTGACAAAAATAATTCATTCCTTCATGTAAAGCTTTGCACATCAAACACAATAATCGCAAACATTGCAGAAATGATTATATCAAATTTAACACCACAGAATTTACATAGTCAACTATAAGGTGATATATATACGAGATGCATTATATTCATGATGTGAAAGAAACCTGACAATAAATTACAGTTGTAAAGCATTAAAAAATCCCAGTATACGAAGCTAAAGACATCAGTTAAAGTTCTAATAAAACAAACATAGTTAAAATAGTGAAAAGAAATTCCAGTTGATACCAGTTGAACTTTTTAACAAAGATTCACAGTTGGAAAACCAGTTGAACATTCCAACTGGTTTTTCATCATCCCAGTTGGAAGTGTTCTATTTTCCGTGACGGAAATTCTACGGCCAGTTGGAAAACCAGTTGAACTGGTTCAACTGGTTTCAGAGAGAAACCAGTTCAAACCAGTTCAACTGGGATCAACTGGAATTTTGACCTGGGTTAACTTAGTCAAAGGGTGCGATTAGCGTTTTTCGTGATCTTATTACAGTGGTTTTCCCATCGTAGATCGTTAGAGATGGTAACACCGAGGTAATCAGCATGGTCAACACGTTCTAACGACTGCCCTATATAGGATAGTATAATCGAAGAAACTGGGCTTGCGCTTCTTGGTTATAGCAAGGACTATTTGGTTATAGTCAGAATGGCACATTTACCAACATTGATGTGCATCAACCATGTAGAGGACCAATCAGATAATGTTTTTGAGATCCCTTTATAGTACACGATGGTCTTCATGACATTTTATCTCTTTCATTCGGTTGCGTCGGTAGTCCAGACAAGCTGCATTTCTGTCTCTGTTTCTGTCCATGTACTGGCTGGACCTAAGTTATATATGTATAATCATGCCAGGCTTGTGCGGGGGTGATAAAATTTTATTGTCCAATTTGTTGCTTGAAAGAGTCCAATGATGGTGCTTGGACTATTGTATTATCAAGTTAATTCCACTCAGGAACTGTTATTGGAAAGTACGGGTTGCCGGGGTAAGGTAGCGGTCACTGGGGATGTCGACCAAGTTCTTATTGATCTCATACATGAGTGTAAGCCTTGCATTTTTTCTCCTCTCCTCCAGTAATGTCCAAAGTTCTTGTACGATTCTTGTCACTGTGCCTTTTTCACGGCTATATTCACTTTTGGTAAATCTGGCTGCTACTCTTTGGATCTTGTCAAGTTTTTGAATGTGTCCTTTCTGATATGGGTCCCATGAAACGGCGCCATATTCGAGAAGAGGCCTAACAAGACTTTTGTACGCCGTCTCCTTCAGGTTCTCAGGACATTGATGCAAATTTCGACGAATAACGCCTAACATGCGGCTTGCTCTTGATGATGCATGGCTAATATGGGTGTTCCAACCGAGATCATCTTGAAGGTGGATGCCCAAGTATGGATGTGACTTGACAACTTCCAACTTTTGGTTGCATAATGTATAGTCCTGGTGGATTGGATTTTTGGCTAATGAGATGTGCATGACATAGCACTTCTTGGGGTTGAACTGCATTTGCCATTCTGTTTGCCAAGCTGTTAGTTTATCCAGATCTTCCTGAAGGGCTTTAGAGTCTGATGATGAAGTGATGCTCCTGTACAACAAACAATCGTATACAAAAAGTCATGGTGTTGAAGACAGTTGATCAGGCAGGTCGTTAATATACAGGAGAGACAGGAGGGGGCCTAGTACAGTACCCTGTGGTACACCAGAATCCACAGGTACAGTGGTACATGTCTGTCCCTCGAGCACAACTCTCTGAGCTCTTCCAACTAGAAAAGACGAGATCCAATTTAGGAGCTGTTTGTTAATGCCATAAAATCTGAGTTTATTAATAAGACGATGGTGAAACGCGGTGTCAAATGCCTTTGTAAAGTCTAGTATTATTACATCGACACTCTTCTTTTGGTCTAATGCTCGGTTGAGGTCCTGCAGAGTTATCACAAGCTGCGAACGTTGTTTTCGAAAGCCATGTTGGTAGTCTGACAGGATCTTGTGTTTGTCGAGATGTTCCATAACCTGGCTGTGAATCACATGCTCGAGGACTTTGCAGCAGATGCAGGTAAGTGAGACGGGTCTATAGTTCTTAGCCTCCGCTCGATCACCCTTTTTGAAGATCGGTGTGATGTACGCACTTTTCCAATCTGAAGGTAGGAGATCAGTTTGGATGGATTGGTTGAAGATATAGGTTAACACCGGTGATATTTGTGGTGCCAGAAGAGCACACGACCCGGTATGCCATTGGGACCAGCAGCCTTGGTTGGATTGAGATCTGCTAGAAGCTTTTCTACACCATCATTTGTGATTGTGAAGCTGTCCATGGTTGGGTATGCTGGGATACCTCCTTTATCAGGTATGTGATCGAGGTCGTCCTTCGTAAAGACAGAACTAAAGTAATTATTAAATATCTCGCTCTTCTTCTTGCCATCAGATGTCAGTTGGCCTTGGTGACGTAAGGCAGCAATACCGCTGTTATCTCTACGAAGACTCTTAATGTATCTCCAAAATATCTTTGGATTTTCTTCCATCTTAGGCGAAAGTATCTTGTTTATATAGTTCCAGTATGTCAGTTTCATTTCTTTTTTCACTTCCTTTTGTAACCACTTGTACTTGCTCCATACTTTGTGACTCTTGTGTTCTTTAGCCTTTTTGTACCACCTATTTTTCTGACGAATCTTGTGCTTCAGCTCACGTGTCATCCAGGGAAGGTCACGCTGCGGCCTGACTATCTTGGTGGGGATGAATTTCTCGATAAGCTGCTGTATTATGGTCTTGAAGGTGAGCCAATTTTCTTCAACTGACTTAAGTTCTGGTTTTGAGCTGAAAAAATCAGAGCAGAAGTTAGTTGCCTCTCTTGTCATACCTTCTAAGTCCATTTTATTGAATATCCGGATCTTGCGAGGTGGCGTTCTGGTCCTCTGTGGTTGAATATCAATTTGGACCATAAGTGTCATGTTTGCAAACACCTAAACCAGGATTATGAGATTCACAGTTGACAATGGTTGATGGGTTGCTTGTTAAGAAAAGATCAATCAAAGACTCTGAGTCGTCAGTATGGTGGGTTGGCTCTGATATCATTTGAGTCAGGCAATTATCATTGATGATGTCTAGAAGATGCTGACATTGTGCACCCTTGCTAGCATACTTGGGCACTGAGTTTGATTTCCAATCTATATCGCCCAGGTTAAAGTCTCCGCCGATCCAGATACTTGCAGATTTTGAAACTTCTGTTAGTTTTGACAGTGATAACTCTAATTGTTCTAGGCTGTCAGCTTCCGGTAGAAGCAACCAATGAAGATTGATTTGGCTCCCTTGACTTGTAATTGGGCCCATACAATCTCGCCGTTGGAACCAAGGTCTGGACGGTGGGTCATGACGATGTCGTTGCGATAGGCGATGAACACTCCTCCACCACCTCTGTCATCTCTATCTTTTCTGAAGACATTAAAAGTTTCTGGAAATATCTCACCGTCTTATATCGTAGAATTAAGGCACGATTCGGTTTCCAATGATTACGTCAGGATTGGTGGATTCAATGAGGTTTTCAAGCTCACAAGTATTATTCTTTATGCTTTTATACAACTACCTTGAAGTTCTTTGTATTGGTCCATCTCCATCTCCATTGTTATGTCGACAGGGTTAAATTAATAACATCACGTCAACTTTGTTGGTGGTATATAGCTCGCGTGTGCGCGCAAGACGACGAAGACAAGATTAACTGAGAATCGCGATATACTGTAGCTGAGGCTGCTGCTGGTGACTTTTCTGCTGTCATTTCTGCTGCTGATGCGCTTGGTACTGCTGTAGGTGGTATCATTTCTGCTGCTGGTAGAGATACTTGTGTTGCTGTTGTTGCGACTACTTGTGTTGCTGTGGGTGCAAATGCTCTTGGTGCTGGTGCGGATACTTTTGGTGCTGGTTCGGGAATTGGTGCGGCTGGTATGCTGGTTACTTCTGTTGCTGCGGACACTTCTGATGCTGCTGTTTCGGTTCTTTTGGTGCTGGTGCGGAAATTGGTGCGGCTACTTCTTTTGATATGCTGGTGACTTCTGCTTTTGACGTAGATACTTCTGTTGCTGCGGATACTTTTGGTGCTGCTGTTTCAGGTACTTTTGGCGCTAGTGCTGATATTTCATTTGGTGGGAGTGAATTCCAATCTCGAATGGTTCTTGGAAAATATGAGTACTTGTAGACATTCACACTTGTAGCTGGCTCTTGAAGTTTCATCTTGTGGCTTCGTCGACTTCTGTAGTCTGTTGCTGGTGATGTGTATTGATCTGTGTCTATCCCAACCATCTGATGTTGAATCTTGGCCATCATTTTAATTCTGGCTTGCTTTCTCCTTTCTTGGAGAGTTGTCCAGTCTAATGTTAACAGCATTTCGGTGACGCTGCTTTTCTGTCTATGGTCGTTCATACAGTATCTCGCTGCTCTCCTCTGGACCATTTCAAGTTGATTAATGTCTTTGTTTGTATAGGGATCCCAGACCATACTACTATATTCCATGATCGGCCGGATTAGGATCTCGTAGGCTGTAGTTTTTACTTTTCTGTCACAGAACCATAGGTTTCTTCTCAGAAATCCCAAGATCTTACTGGCTTTCCTAATTGTGTTATTTCTATGGATGTCCCATTTAAGTCTGCTGTCTATTTCTACTCCTAGGTAAGGGTGTAATGTTACTTCGGCTAAAGTTTGGCCACAAAAACGGAAGCTTGTTGTTGGTGGATCCTTCTTATTGGTGACTTTCATTGTGAAGCATTTGGTAGCGTTAAATTCCGTGAGCCACTTGCTTTGCTACTCTTCAAGCTTGGACAGGTCATTTTTGAGTTGATGGAGATGATCATTTGTTTTACCTTTGGAGTAAATCACACAGTCGTCTGCAAAAAGTATGGTTTTACTTTGCAACTTATCAGGCAGGTCGTTGATGTACAGTAGGAGAAGGGGGGCCCTAATCATGTCCCCTGTGTCACACCAGATATCACTGTTGTTGGTTCGGATGCTTTATACCATCACAGACGACACTTTGTTCCCTTCCAATTAAGAAGTAACCAAACCATTCGAGTAAGTTACTCCTGATGCCATGGTGGTTAAGTTTTTTAAGCAATCTTTGATGCGGGACCTTGTCGAATGCCTTGGAGAAATCTAGGGTGGCCATGTGTGTTGTTTCACCCTTTTCCATTGCCTCAGCCAGGTCGTGAATAGTCTGAATAAGCTGGGTTTCTGTGGATCTTTTTGCTCTGAATCCGTTGTCGGATAGGATGTTGAACTCCTCTACATGTTTCATGACGTGTGAATGGACTATATGCTCCAAGACTTTGCATATGATGCTGGTCAGAGAGACGGGCGGTAATTTTCCGGCTTGGATTTGTCACCTTTCTTGAAAATACCAGAAATGTTTGCTTCTTTAACATGACATATATCACAAGATCGCTTGACGGATGGAGGTCGAGATCCTGGGCTTATTATGTCAGGTTCAATACTAATTGTCATATTAAAATGAGTTTTTCAACAATCACAGGTACACTGGTGCCAAAAGTAGAAGTGGGTGATGTACTAGATGAATAAAAACAATATGCAGGTTCTCCTCTTGAATTTACTTTCCTGGTGCTAAATGTGATGATGAAGGGAAAATGCACATCGATGAAATGGGCCCAGCCCTGTAGCATGTTGACTCACAGTTCCTGTCAATGAAAAAGTTTGGTGATGAATAATGGTTGTCTTGCAGGTGTTTAAAAATATCACAAAGTTACAAATACGCACACTTTATTGCACTGGCTATGAAAATAAATCTGGGTTACGGTTCTCCTAGTCGCTGTCCCTTGGCCTTCTGCAATGATCTCCGTCAAATCACACAAAGTTACAAAAATGATACACTTGCTGAAAATAAAAAAACATCAATGTCTCCGCTCTTCTGGATCAGGTTACGTTGACTTCCAACTGGCACTGCCTCTGGTTAAAACAGGTTGAATTGCACGTTATCACAAAATCACCAAAACGTTACTGCATGATTATACTGCTGACATCAAAATTACTGTTATTTTACGAAATATGTAGATAAAATATTTTGTCCTTTTCCATAAACAAATAAAATACTGTATGAAAGTTGGTTCACATCAAGCATCTGGCTGTGCAGTTCTGGTACATCAAACTACGAGGGTCATTCAAAAAGTTCTATCTGTTGTATCATAACTTTTGTTCTGTTAAAGATAGCTACTTGAAAATTGGTACAAATATAGCTTAGAATATCATCTACATATTATCAAAAAATCTAATTAATACCTTTTCTAGATTTGTGCAGGTGTCCTGAAAACCACGGTAAGATTTGGTACACCGGAAACGGTCAAAATATGTGCATCATTTTTAAAACTGGCTCAGGTACAGTGAATTAAAAAGGTCATAATATAGCCATGTAGTATTGCTATACAATAAAAAATTATATAAAGCATAAGAATGGACATAAAATTGTACGGGATCATTAAAAAATTGACCCAAACTGAAAATAATGGACACCAACAAGCACAACAATAAAAAATAACAAATAGCCCATGCAGACAAATTATCAAAATCACTAAAGATACAGTTTAGGAAGAAACTGACTTTAACAAAACAAGATGTAAAATAGTGACATTATGAAGCTTTATTTTTGAAGAAATTTTCATAGTACATCATAAAGGAAACTACATTTGATTTTTTGACCGAAAATTGTGGTGCATCATCTTTAAATGTTGTTTTTGACATAAAAAACACATTTGGAAAGTCAGGTCATAGAGAAGCATGCTATGCTAATATTCGTAACCTAAGAGGATACCAAACACCTTTTCAAATATTGGGATTCTGGGTAATTTCTATCAGTAACAAGTTTACTTTATCAGTTGCATATGACTTGTTGGACTATTAGGTTCACTTTCATTCCAATTTTGTTCAGTAACTTCCATGATTTTTGGGTAGACAGATGGTTATTCATACATTAGCTGCACATGTAATTTCAGGTGCAATGTCATATGATATTTCACCGTTTCCGGTGTACCAAATGTTACTGTGGTTTTCTGATCACCTGCAAAAATGTAGAAAAGGTATTGATATGATTTGTAAACTACATGTAGACAACATTCTAAGCTATATTTGTGCCAATTTTCAAGTAGCTACCTTTAACAGAACAAAAGTTATGATACAACAGGTAGAACTTTTTGAATGACCCTCGTAGTTCACACTAAAATTGCACAAGATTTAAATAAGACTGGACTGGTATCACTAAAATTGCACTGGTTCACTTCACAGTTTTTGAATAAACTGGAGATTATTGCACGAGGTTAAAAATAATTTAAAAGTTTACTTCCCTTTCTTTGCTGCCGCTGGGTGTGTCTTCTGTCTCTGAAATCCAAGATGGTCGTCCGTTTCCCGCCGATTGTTTAAAAACATCAAACATCAAACATCGAGAAAGTCAATAAAACAAATTCCACAAACTCCATTCTGAAAGTTAAAAAATACGTCGATGGACCACAATAACGTATGATTATATCCAAATTCTTCCTGTGTCGCGCTGTGTATGTAAAGCTCCTCTCCGTGGTCGTTGGTGTAGAGTCCTCCGAATTCTGCTCCTTCTCGTTGGTTGTAATATCCGTTGACAATAAAAACACAAATTGTCCACAAAATTCACAAGATAAATCACTCCAAAACACGTAAAATAGTTTATAAGAATGTTAAAAAGGTGGATGGCGACAGATAACATCAAAAAGTTATAAAATAAGTTCAAAAATTCTCAGTAAAATACGGAGCTCGGAAATGTACGTCTTGAACGCGCGAGCACCAACCAATTTTTCCAATTTTTTTTTAGTCGTACTGCGTTGAGATGAACTCGACTTTAACGTTGAACCATGTTGGCGCATGTTTCTGTCTATTGGTGAAGATGTAGCTAGAGGATGATCATCCAGCCCACTTAAGCTGCTGTTGTTTTCGTTCCTGTCAAGTGGCGAAAAAGGATTATAATCGGTAAAATTGTAGGTATACTCAATCAATCAATCAGTCAATCATACAAGTACTTGCATAACATGCATACCCCATGAAGGAGTCTATTCGTACAGGGGACCCACGGCTTTACGTGACTGTCCGACCACGGAGCAAGTAGAGTACCTTGTAGCCTTGTAGATCTTCCCTCCAAAATACTCCTGCTGAAGTTTAAACTGGAGGTGAGGAGAGTGGTTGACCTAACATTTGACGGATGGGTCGATTTGGACAGCTGATTTGAAGCTGGCCACAGTTAACTGGTTCACGGTCTCGGGGAGTAGATTGTTCCAGTCTGATATAGTGCGGATACCAAAGGAGTAGAGTAATGCGTCTGTGTGTGCGAATGGTTGGTCGAATTGTTGGGAATGCCCTCTTCTTTCTCTGTCAACTTTTGGGTGGGTGAATCTTGTGTGATCGATGTCAATTTCACCGCTTATCATTTTGTACAGTGTAGTAAGTCGGTGAACTTTCTTACGTTCTTGGATTCCATTTCAAGTCATCAAGGATTTTGGTGATGCTGTGATCTTTGCCGTATTTGTTGACGACAAATCTTGCGGCTCTCTTTTGGATTCTTTCCATATGGTCAATGTTTTTCTGGGTGTAGGAGTCCCAGGATGCTGTTGCGTAGTCAAGGTGTGGTCTTACCAG